>CABFOP010037882.1:4686-15288 GCA_900683385.1 Anoplogaster cornuta
ATCTCCAATATTTTCCACAGGCTATCGTTGAGACCTTGGGACAGAGAGGTATAGAGTGGGCTGATAATAAGACCATTGTGGTTGTACAGTAATCAAACACATGAAGGCAAGAGATCCAGTTCTTGGCTGATAAATGCCAGGGGCTGCCTTTAAAACTTGCAGCTTAACTTGTTTTGCTCCCTCCCTGGGCTGGGCCTCTATCTGGTTTACTGATGAGGGCAAGTCCAGTCCATCAGCTTATAATTCCAGTGTACAGTCGTTCCCTTGCCACAGCCATACTAATGAGCGCCAGCTAACAAGCTCAACTAGGTCCAGGCGTCTCTCTAGGATAGGGTTTATGTCTAGCTCCTGACTTGCATTTGTTTTTGGATATCGGGGCTAGGGGTGCATGGTCAGTGACAAGGCTGAAATGGCAGTCCAAGAGGTAGTATTCTTTTTTTTTAGGTGTTCCAGTGCCAACGCGATAGCCAATCCCTCCTCTTCTACAGCAACATATCCTTACTCCTTCCTACTGATGCTGAGTACTGCATCCTGCTGTGTATCCTGCTGCTATTCCCAACGTTCAACGTATCTATTTGTACAATCATCTCCCAAGGGAAGCCTGGGGTCGCCAGGACAGACTGAGCACAGAGGGTATCTTTGAGACCTTGGACTGCCTCCTCTGCCTCTTCAAACCACTTTTCCACGAGCGGCTTGGAGCTTCTTGGTTAGGTATGTGAGGAAAGTGGCTGCACAGGAATAGTAATAGAGAACTGAGTTTGTACTCTTTTGGGATGACTGTGAAGCTTGCTCTGCACAGCGCCTCCAGCACCGTTTCCAGCATGTGTCTGTTCCAGTCCTCACTTTGTGTCCATCAGCCTTTGGAACGTGACCAGATTGTAAACTGTGAATTGTGTTCTGGTGCAACCCTGTGTAGCATGTAGAATGTTGTCTTCTCTTGGGAATTTGCTGCAAAGGGCATCTGCCAAAGTCCATTGTATAGATAGGTCCAGGGCGCTGATATAGTGTGTGGTCAGACAGCCAGCTTATCAACCTTAACGTTTGAAATCACTGATGAACATTATTGAACTGCTTCGGTTGGGAACTACGACCGGGTCTGTAGGACTCCTCACGGACTCCCAGTTCCAACATCTTTAGAATATTTTTGTCTGTGATGTCCCTCCTGGCCTTAAGGACCCTGTAGTGCCCATTTACACTTTCGGGCCAGGATATGTTAAGATGTGATGCTCTACCAAGTTCTGCATCAGCTTGATTTCAAGGCCTTCCATTTTCCCTAACCTTTCTTCCTCTCTGCACAACTAGTTGTACAGGGAGGCAGTCAAACACTGCAGGAAATGGAGGACCACCCTAGTGGCTTTGAGTTGTGGTGAGCTTGACTGTGCTAGGAGGATGCTCTTATCTCCATGAACACAAAACAGCAATTCACCAGCTTCCAGGTGCTCAAGAGGGTGAGGCTGGATGAGGGAGAGTGCACTGCCTAAATTCACTAGAGCTTCTGTATTCTTTCAAATCATTCTGACTGGAACTTTGTCAGGAGTGAAGCCTTCCTTGATGAGCATGAGGCCAGCATGTGACAGGGTTTCCCTGGGACCCCCTCAGCACAGGCTGCAGTGGGCAAAGGCTCATCCCTCTGGTGGTAATCCCAGGTACTGTGGATATTCCACCTCACCACATTCACACTGTAAAGCCTTCCCGTGTCCATGACGAAAGGCAGCAATCCATGTCTTGTAGTTCATCTTCCCACTGAGGCTTTTTGTCCAAGGTGGGTTTCTCAAGGACTTTCTTGCTGTTGTCATTTTCTTACCAATTGGATTTTTTGGGGCATAAGAATTTTCACAATGATTTAGTGTCTTTCAACAAGACCACTAAGGTCTGTTCAGGTTTCTGTGACCATTTTCTTGGCATCATATGATAAATGAACTTGGGCGAACTTCACCCTTGTCATGCATCTCTGCTCAAGCAGACACCTCTAGATTATACTTCCACTCATAGAGCTTTTGCACTTAACCATGTACACTTTACCAATACCTGGTCAGAATCTCTTTTCTGGAGAGAAGTCAAGATAGGTCTGTTGAGCAAGTCAAGCAAGGAAAGGACCAATGAGGTCCCTTCAGGTGTTTTCCAGGTATCCCCCTGTTGCCTGTTCATTGGTCTAGGAGCTATGCCTGCACTTTATCATTTTGTATCAATCTTGGAAATAATTAACATAGCTTGGGTTGATTCTCAGCTCCAGCAGGTTGAGGAGGAGCTGTTCCCATCAACTTCTGTAGCTCTGTATTGATGAGGGAATTCAGTTGCCTTTCCAAACTGTTCAAAATGCACTGCTTGTTGATCCATGGTGATCCTCATTAAATCTCTCATAGACCCATGGGCAGGGAAAGTTAATAACAGCAGTGGAGTGTGGTTGCACAGTGATCAAATACGTGCAGGCAAGAAATGCAGATTTTATTACAAACAAACAAACAAAACATGGCAAGAAAGTAACAAAATCTCCGTTTGCTGTTTCTATGTTTAGTATCTGTGGTCCCTGTATGGGCTGTCCAGCTTACCAGCCAAGCAACAAGTTCAGTTACTGGTTAGGGTTTTCTCGAGGGCCAGTCCACTCCCAAAGTCAATCATTCCAGTATTGAGACTTCATACAGTAGGCATACGCTTTCCTCTGACACAGCAAAACACAACCTGACAGTGTTTACATGGAGGCTGAGAATGGATTCTCCATTCAAACCAATTCAATGTGGAGTGGAGTGTTTACAAGCAAAGGAGTTCATATGAGTAGCTAATTGTATGTCTAAAGCTTGCAAGTATTTAATTGTTGAAAATTTAGCTTTTTGTCATACAGTTATGTATTGTAGTTCTTTTTTTCTTTTTTTGAATTGGTAGCCTGATAGGTAAGATAGTAAAGATGAAATTGTGACAGCATCACTGCCATATACGCATCAGTGGGTGAATGTTTTTTGTCCAACACGTTTCTCATTCCAAATTACAACAATATAAAAATTTGCCCTATCAAACACATCAGATGTCAAGTCAGCATATTTCATCTTTCAATTAACTGATTTGTTGTAAATTGTCAAGTGGCCATCTGATAGGAGGATGAAATACAAAGTACAGGGTTCCTACACAGTTTCAAAATTCCATATTTTTTCCAGACTTTAATTACTTGATTTGAAGATTTTGGTGTTCAGTATGATTTATGTAGATAGTCATCTTGTCTTAACTATCCCATAGCATTAAACAGATGAATATAAATATCAGCATAATACATGGTCTAAAAACGTATATCCGGACAGTACAACAATAATTTCCCATATTTTTACAAACTTTCCAGACCTGTGTAGGAACCCTGGAAGTAAGAAAAGGGTACTTAGCTAGTGGATTGAAATTTCAATCCAGTTGAAGAACTGAACAGGCTGATCACTAGTTCAACTGACGCCTGTAGTGTTCACAGTTGGCACTGGTTGGAGCTTAGCAGCCCTCTTCCACAATACCCATCAGTCTATTTTCTGCATGAAAGCTGGTGGCTTGGGGTATGATTTTGTTCTCTCCTATGCAAGGTTGTTTTTAATTTCAGGAAGTTATGCTGAGATTGAAAAATTCTATCTCCTCGTCCGTGAGGTAAAATGACAAGTTGAGTTAATAACAAGTTTATACATTTTTTATTGATCTCCTTGGAAGATTAATTTCTAAAGCAAATTTCACACATATCTCAAGTTAATATAATTTTTTAAGCAAGTTATGGCACCATTACGTTCTATCATTTTACCAGAAAAAATACTCGGGTGGCTCTGGCCATGGATTTATTTCTTCAAATTATGAGGAGGTAAGTGTCTTGAATAGATAAACTATAAAATAGCTATTATATCAAAAAAAAGAAAAAAGAAAAAAAGAATTAGCCAGGCCAGTAAAATGCTATTTGTTTCAGTTAGTGAATTTGGGTGCAAAATAAAATATACCCTCTGACATACAGTATTGTCAGTATTGTAAAATCCTGGCAGACAAGGCAGCACAATTGGGTTTCCCCTTTGGAAGCAACACAGTGGTAAACAACTGACAGTAGCTGACAATAAACAATATTAAAGCAAAGAGGAGAAGCCGGGTATGACAAACAGGTTTATGCATGGTCGAACTCCATCGTGCCAGCGCCATCAATTCTGCACTCTCTCACTTCTTTCTCGGTGCCTAGGGATGTTTCTTTAACCTCTGTCTCCCCGTCGTTACATTTATCCCTGTTCTGTGTCAAGTGTGAATACATTTACATTTTTAGTGCTGCTAAGTAATGTAAGCGGAATGAGTGGAGGCCTTTTACCATTGTTAAAAAACAACAACAACAAGAGCTCCCCTCACCGAAGAGTCACCTTTGCCCCACGTCCATTCCCCCACCTCTTGGCCACTACCCCACAGTGCAGGTCAACAGTGTTGCGGTTTGACAGTCTCCTTAGTTCCTCTCACAGTTCACTCCATCATTTAGATTTGCACTCATAATAGACTGCTTCACACAGGAAGTTCCACATAAATATTTCGTCCAGTGTGGATTCTTTGTGAATGCCATCTTTATGTATGCAGAAGAAACATTTTACAACCAAAATCCACAAGCTGAAGTCATTGGATACTGTAAGTACACAGGCACAAAAGAGGGGGGGTGGAGTTTGGTCTCTACTGTCTCGATGGGACTGACCTGCAAGTCTTCGGGTAATGGTCTAATTTTCAAACTTGATATTGTAAACCGATCGAGTCTTAGTATGTCACAAGAATTCACTCTACTGCATTCAAGAAAAAATGAACCTGGAGGCAGATGAATAGATGAAACAACCCGTCGTCTTCATCAAAGTTGGATTTCATCAACGACAACAAACTTGAGGATGAAAATTTTAAAAAAGAAGTGATTTTAAGAAGATAAAAAATCATCACATGAGCAAAGTGAAAAAATAAATACAGAGAGCTGTGCAGGATTTGTTTTCGAAACAAACCACTGATAAAAACAGCAAAGCATTCTTCAAACAAAGCCCAATTGGTATCTAAGATTATCTACACATTTGTGCTGCATTTCATTCAATGCAACATTACAATACCAAACTTAGATGATCACTAGAGGTATAATCAGGGCTAACCATCCTTGGTAAGATCCTCACCCTGTGATCTACTGAATAAGGTAATGACAAGTCTACTTTAAGACAAGTGGTTAATTGGGTCATTTGAAATAGAACAATTCACAGCTTTACAAAGCCCTTTCCTTGGATAGCTGGTAGGGCACATGAATAGTTGAGGCATTTGGAACAATGTTTTGATAGGACTACATATATGGTCAGTGAGCAGGAAATGAGTATCTAAGATGTACGTTTTATCATCCCTTATTCCATTTTGAACTTACTGCTGTATCTCCTGCGTGTGAACGAATAACTGTACTGTAACTGCACCTATTCTACGTTTCAACTTTCCACAGTGTATACATTCTTTGTTTACGGATCACAGAGAAAGAGCAGAAAAGAAAACATACACACTCCATTACTAAGGGGGTGAAGAAACAGGCAGGTGTGTATTAACACCCGGGGCATCGGCTCCTGCTGATTCCTACAGTGAGCTGTTTCCTGACAGTATCAGAGCCAGTTAATCAAATACTTTCAGTGCAGTGAACAGCAGGTTATTTGGAATGGGAGACCAGAAGAAGAAGGCACAAAGGGGTGCTTCAGAAGAGCCCATGCGAAGGGAAATTGTGCATCTATACAGTTAATCAATAACAGTGTGGTACATCATGTGTAACAATAGTCTATATCTGGGATTCCTCCTTCTCTGTAGCCTCGGTTGGTGCCATATCCTGCATTAGAAATATGGTTGGCACCTTTGTACAGGCCAGTGCCATTGGATGGGAATATGGTATGAATGATGTAATCCTCCCGTAGAGGCTTAGGCTGCAGCGGCTGACAAGCTGCCATAGGTGTCATCTGGAAGCCCGGACCTCGGATCTCCAAGATGGTATTGTCCTTCTTGGTGCCTGACTCAATGTAATCATCATAGTTCTTGCTTTTTCGGGAGCTGCTGCGAGTGTAGTGGTCACGGGAAGACAATTGCCCAGTCCTATGTCTATACCAACAGAAGATGCCAAATATAAGAGCCAAAGATACAATGGCTGTAGCCCCACCAATGATCGCCGCCAAGGGCAGCGCAGTCATTTGCTGTGAGTCTTCTTCCTCTTTCTTGTTCCCGTCCAATGGGCTGAGGTCTGATGTTTCAGCTTTAGCACACACCAGAGCCTCATCAGAGTCAGTGTCTCCAGATATTGCCCCTTTGCTTCCCGAACTGGCAGTCAGGGGCATCATGCAGATGATGTAGCTGGAGCGTGGTTGCAGGGAGGTGAGCAGGTACTCTCGGCGTTCCCCCCTCACCAGTGTCTCAGTGATGGAACCCATGGCATTACTGGTGCCGAGTCGGAGCCAGCTCAGCCTGAAGGAAGAGGTGGGCTGGGCCACACTCCAGGTAACACGGATACTATTGTGAGAGAGAGGCTTCACGTTGAGGGCCAAGCTCTTCCCCACACCACTGCTGCCCAGGGTGTAGTCTAAGCCGGAGTCAGGAAGCCCTAGGCCAGGTCTTTTAGAGCGGAGGGTGAACAGAGAGCCCTGTGGAGGGGAGAGGGTTGTAGAGCTATCCACTTCTTCAGCTCCACCCACTCTGTCTCTGGTCCCTGCTGTCCTTACCACCTCACATTCCTCCATCTGGCTGCTCAGGTCTTTCAAAGCCATATCTCGCACCCGCTCAGGACCACTGCAGGTGAGACCCCTGACAGTGATGGAGTTACCACGGGCATGCAGCCAGTCATACAGCCAGCGCAGGTTACAGCCACAGTGCCAGGGATTACCTCGCACCAGCAGCTGTCCCAGGCTCTCCAGGTCTCTGAATAGTCCCCGAGGCAGGGTGGTCAAGTTGTTTCCAGACAGGTCCAACCTCTGCAGCCTGCGCATGCCGTCCAACGAACCGCGGGGCATATGGGTCAGGGCATTTTCCTGCAGAGACAGCCGTTGCAGGTGGGCACTGGGCAGGTTGAGAGGCGGGGTCTGGAGGGAGTTTCGGACCAGGGACAGCTCGGTCAGGTTGGAAAGGCGGGAGAACGTGTCGTCGGCAATGCGCTGGTTCGCTAAAAGGTTGCCGTCCAAGACGAGACATCGGAGTGAGGAGAGGCCTCGGAAGGCATGGGTCGGAATAGTGGAGATGCGGTTGTCATCCAGACGTAGCTCTTCCAGAGAGGCAGGCAATCCTGAGGGAATACTAGACAGGTGGTTGCGTGAAAGGAAGAGCAGGCGCAACCTGGGGTTGTCAGCAAAGGCCTGGTCCTCAATGCTGACAGTGGAAACAGAGTTGTCATCCAAGTGGAGTTTCTCCAGCAGGGGCATCCGAGCCAGGGCACTACGAGGAATAGTGCGGATGTTGTTGTCCTGCAAATGTAGTTCGCGGAGGGATGGCGGTAGGTGCACAGGGAACTCATCCAGTTCGTTATCATAGAGGTAGACCACACGGACAATGAGATGGTGCTCCAACGAGGTGGGCAGGCCTGGGTTGTTTATGTGGTTGTTCTGAAGGTAGAGGACAGAAGCAGAAGAAGGAAGTGATGGGATGGAGCTCAGGCCACGGTCATTACAGTAGATAAAGTCCTCATCACACCTGCATACAGATGGACATACTATGTCTCTGTCGCCAATGTACCCTTGTATCGTGGCTGCAGCAAACTGAAGCATGTCAGCACGTAGTGTCAAGTAAAGAAAGAGCAGGAAGAGCCAAGCCCGCAATTTAACTGCACCTATTGGTGCCATGTTGGTGAACATGATGTTGTTTCTTTTTTCCACGTATGTCTTCAGTCCTTAAATCGTGATGGTGAGCAGAAATCCCGGAACCGCCACCCTGGGGGGGAAAAAGAGCTGCATTAGAGTCAGATAGAAGTACTGGGGACTAGATGACTATGGTGATAAGACTCAATGAACAGACTACAATACTTTTCACATTTTAACAGAGGCTATGTTACATTAAATTAGCTTTTAGTCTTTTCACAATTATTTATCATATTGTTAGGAAGTTGTGCACACTAGGTACTATGAATTTCCATCACAGGCTCACATAAAATTGTCATTGTGAGACAGCCAAATAGAGACAAGAATTAGTTCTACAGCCAATAATCTTTACGTTAGATTAGTAACAGTAATTTAAGATACCCCTAAGATCGTGAAATGAAAACGAGGGCTTTCATGTATAAACCGGAGTGAACATTTGGCTTAGGAGGAAGAAAAACCTGGAAGTGACAGAAATGTAATCCTACTTTTCATATTTTTTAAGTTTTTAAGTCTTCTTTACTTCTAAATTCTTGAGCTTGAGAGGTCCCCTAAATCCATTAGGAGTTGCCAGCAGATGGCTGCATTGCCCAGACAGAGGTTAAGATACCATCTTTTTTCAGGGAGGGATATTGTCTTATGCCACAGCGCAATGGACTTCAAGGGCTAAATTCTAGTCAAGAAGATGAGACATTTCAGTCCCCTATACCTGCTTTGTCTCTACAAACCATGTCTGTTCTTTAATGAGCTCTATCTTATGAATAAAACTAGAAGAAGCGCAGAGCTCCACCCCATGATTCAGATCTGCTCCAAAATGTAATGGGTTCTTCTTTCAGCTCCCTACCTGCTAATGGTAATGATTCAGTATTATTCAGTGTTTTTATTTTGAAGTGCAAGGAAGTAACCTGTGCAGTTTTGCCTGTCCATATACAGGTGTAGGTGTCACATGCACATTTAAAGAGCTCCCCAAACAAAACAGGACAGAAGAGTAAATCATGCTTATATGTGTGTTGACTCAGTAGGGATAATATTAAATGAGAAAAGTTGATCTACAGGAGAATAAATATTGGAAAACAATACAGTAGTATTGTGAAAATGTAACTTACAAATTATTGCAAATGAACCTGCATTATGCAAAACACAATAATCGGGTGTGGGACTGAACAGAATATGTACTTCTTTAAGTCTCCATGACACTGCAATGTGATTCACATTGTGATTTGTTTTTGATTTTTGTGATTTAGTGACATTAAGTGATAATATGATTCTCAATACAGGGTATAGGGTTGTACTGTAATGACTTCATTTTCTAGAAACTTGTATGCAGCCCCAGTGACAACCTGGGCCTACTGCAATCTGCAATAAGCGCCATTAGTCAACCTATTAAGGCCCACACAACAGCAAACATAGTCAGGGTATAGCATTGATTTCCCCACAAATCCTCGGGTGATCTGTCAGAGCCAGTCGGCTTTCATGCAGATTACAGGGTTCCCAGGAGTCGTAGTTAGACAGTACGATAATTAACCAACAGAATGACGGGTCCGCTGTGAATTGAATTTGTCGAATTTATCTACCTACAGAATTGACTCTACGCCTGTATATCCATTATCTAAAAAATACAATACATTTGCAAAAATAAATTGAACCATGTTGTTGATATTTCATTTCAATATCCTATGGTAAGCCTAATGAAGAACGCTTAAGTACGTTTAGCCACACCCAATGCTCCAATGGCTATTCAGCAGTGGCGGTTGGGGTGTCATTACTGTCCATCACTAGCCTGCGCCACAGGGAATAGTGCTGCCTTGACAATCCTTATTTTACTCCTGTCATGATCTATGTAGGATGACACCACATTCATCATAGAGTTATAATTTGTGATAATCCAAAGTATTTTCTGCTATTTTTCCTTTATATAATCTTATTGTTTCTACATTTCTAACCTGGGCAGGGCAGATTGTTACAGATATCATGTCTCATTGACAAACTGTTCTCGAAGATCTTGTACTATTAATAAATATTTCTTAATCCGATCTCTGGCTTGGGACTTCAGGATGCTTGTTGATCAGCCACTGCAGAAACACGAAGAGTTTGCAGTGTGTGTGTGTGTGTAAGAGTAGCGCCGAAGAATGGATAACTTTTGAATCTCAGGGTCTCTCAGACATTGAAGTATTTGGGTCAGCCCTTTTAAAAAGCGAGATAGATGCGGTGTGAGATTGCTGTGGCGCAGGGAGCCAGAGGGATTAGGGGAGCATATTGAGTTGTGATTCTGTCGATTAAGCATATGTTAGAAAGAATGGCGGACAAGACAGACAAACTTTTAAGACATTTCCGTTACATATTTTCTTGTTTTCCCAAATTAGGGCTTGTGTATAATCCCAATACAATGTTATTCCAACAGAGCTGCTATACTAAGGATGGCAGTGCATGTAAGGGCATAAAAGCCAGGCATATACTGTATATGGTTGCAGTCTAGATTTCAGTCATCTGTATTTGGGAGAAGCCAGGAATGTGGGGTCACAGGGGGTTGTGGGGGGAGAGCAGTGTGGAAATGCGTTAGCCAGACAGCCAGCCGCCTCAGGCAGAGTACAGTACACACAACAACACCGCACTCACACACTAATACTGGAATCTCAGCAACGGGAGCAGGACTAGGTAGGACTGGATCAATTTACATAGAAAGATAGATTAGATAGAGAGAGAGAGAGAGAGAGAGAGAGAGAGAGAGAGAGAGAGAGAGAGAGAGAGATAGAAATAGATCATGTTGTATCCCACTCACCTCATCACT
>CABFOP010037907.1:0-14925 GCA_900683385.1 Anoplogaster cornuta
TCAATGAATACTTTTTTTTAACCTGAAAGTCAATGGTCTTGGCTCATTTTCTGTGAAAGAACATATTTTCAATCACTGCACAATGTGTACCCCCCCCCCTACACATTTATATTACATACATTAATACATTATGTTCGGGTCTACTGGACCCAGGGTATTAAAAGTATGGAAATTGTAGGTGAAAACAAGTAAATAATGGCATTGCTGTGTACCTTCACTCTGTCTGACTCCTACCTGAGCCTCATGTGTGCGGTGTGTGTGCACATACAAGAAAAATGTGGCAAAATATGGCAAGAAGAATCTCCACCCAGATGGACTCAGAATTCAATTCAAGAATCAAGTTTTATCACAAAAAAACAAATAGCACTTTCATTGGTAAATGTGATCTAGCAAAGGTAAAAGGCACATATTAACCATATACAGTATGCTGTCTGTATTGCTTGTAATTGAGATAAAGTCCACATCTGTTAAGTACTTTTAGGAATATTGTCATGCTTTTTATTTTTTGTATTGTTTTAAAACCCCAATAGTGTTGTGGGTCCACCAGACCCACGAACACCGGGTGAGTAACAAAAACATGAACACCACACAAGGGTTAATTCAGAGTAAGACAGTCAATTCTGGGTCACATTAAGCATATACTTACTTGACAATGAAGTTCTTGCTTGGGTCTGGATAGGCCATAGTCCCCATTTCAGACACAACTATTCTTTGGGCAGCCATGTTAGATTTATAGGAGTCACCTTTTAGGTGTCTGCTCCTGTAGATCACTTCACCTGGAATAGGATGAGCCTATTATTTTATATTGACTTTTTACATTGCAGACAGTAGAATAATGATAAATTCACAACAAATTCACAATAAGCTAAAGATATATTATGATTATAATAGTCCCATAGAGCAATCATGTAAGAGAGAAGTGACGATATGAGGTTTAGTTCATTTTCAAGCCAGAATTCAAGCAAGTATTTTGGACCATGCAGACCAACCGTCTTTGAAAGTGAAACTGTGCATGGTAGCCATCCCGTCAAACCAGTGGTTGTAAGTGGTTTCCCCTACAGAGAATATGCCAGGGCCATTGCGTATCAGGATCCCTTGCAGCCAGCTGGGAAGGTTCCCTTAACAAGGACAACAGCATGTCTTTGAGAAAATCAAAAAGAAAACATCCATCCAGTCACTACGTTTTTGAACCTATGATATAAATACTCAAAGCTTATATAGACCGACCTTTGACTTCTGCATTGTAGGGGTCGGGCCTCTCCTCTGTGTTCTTGCCGTAGATAGAGTCCATGTTTGCTGAGCTGTGAGGAACGCAAGGAAGTGTCTGCATATATACTGGAGGCCCAGAGCATAGTAAACCACTCCCCTTTATATGATTGTTTTAAAGGGGTTGCTCAAGACATTTTATCTTATCTCTCTGGCCGTCAACTTCATGGGTGACATCCAGATCTTACAGCTCAACAATACCCAACAAACTGTAGTTCCCAGATAAAATGCTATCATGCTATTTTGAGTGATAAGTTTGTTCCATGAAAACCATTTATTAAGAAACATATATAGATAGAGGGATACTTTATTGATCGGCACTTATTGATCTACCCTGGGGGGGGAATAATGCAGAAAACAAACATTTAAGACTAAATTTATATAAATACTGTACAAATCTAAGGTGCTCAAGACTTTTGCACAGTACTGCAGTCACCCTGTTACGTCTCCACATGGACAGTTATGCAATTCTATGCTAAACCATTGTTAGGAATTATTTCTTGGTCATGATGATGATTGTAAGAAGACCGCTGCAACAAAGTACGTCTCAGGATTCAATGAGTATTTAATACAGTTCAGCGCTGAAAGGGAGAGAGATCCAACAGCATCATTGCCTACAAGGATACTCTTCCACTTCCAAGCAGATACAGTTCATTTTCATTTACAGTCTCATCCATGAGTTAACCAAGTTGTAGAAGAGTGGAAGTGAACACCCTTTGACTCTGATTTTATTATAGGCATAAAAAGCCCTGTATTGTATTGTAAAAGAGGCAACCAGACAGCCTTTAATCTATTGTTACATTACTCTAGTCTTCATCAATTGTATAATTTCCTTCACCATAAATGACAAATATGTTTTCATGAGGGTGTGTTGTTTAAAACAGATCAATTTGGGGGTCCAGTTTGTGAGCCCCAGTGTTAGTGACACTGCTCAGCTGGGCTGAGACATTTCCTGACACAACCTGCAAGATTTCATTTCAGGAAAATAAGAGATGTCCTCTCTCCGTTACTCCCATGGAGCGTTTCTATATTGGTATACAGCAAAAATGCATTTATTTACGTCATTTCAGTCCAGACTGAGAAGGTGAAGGGGCGGAGGGGAGCATCAGTAAAGGAGCCCTCATTCATCCAAGGAAAGAAAACAATCCATATTATTGAGTGATCTCATGGTGGTGAGAGGAACAAGGACTGCAAGTTGCCAAGTTCACAAGGTCTTATTACTCACTTTTCATGACTCCATTCAAATGTACTCAGGATGAGAACAATGTGCCTCATGGTACAGTGACTATAGTAGGTCTATCTCTTAAACTCCCACAGTAGCCACAATGCCAAACCATAATCGACAGACCTGTTTGTTTCCTTGTTATCAGCATATTTATTTGTGTAGGGAGGCATGCCAACAAGACCACTTGCTCTAAATGGTGGTAATCTGAAATTACCTAAACACTATACGACCAGATAGACAGTCCTGGAGGACCTGGATTAAAATTTCCCTGCGTTGTTCGACACTGAATCCCTACCAGCTCCAGTGGTGCTTTAAGTAGTTGATCCTGACCTCTGACTTCCCTGTGGAGCGGACATGCAAAAAGATGAATTTCCCTATCAAAAACTCCTCACGTCGGCCATTTAGTTTGTAATCTCTCCATATGGTTTTGTTCTTTGTTCTTTGACACCTGAATTTCCCCTAGGGGGTCAATAAAGTGTAATCTAATATAATCTAATTCTGCATTACACCACAGTATTACACTATCAATAGTAGAATTAAGTATTGTGGCAAAGCATGTCATTATTCAAAAGATGACTTATCTAATGGCACAGTCAGGAGCTATATGTCCACACTAAGCCATTCTTTCCACTTTTATGACAACTGGCAAGTTTCTTTCCTGGAATAACCAACTACTGACATGAGTTTATTAGTCATTTGTTGAATGGAGGCCTTTGCAGAGTGGTTAAATGGAAAATCCACACTAAAACTTTAACTCTTCTTATACTCAATATGTTCTTCCTAAACACAATCTGCTCATCTTTACTGTTTTACATCCATTGTTTCTTTTATTCATCTATTATCATCTATTTCTTTTATTAATTCTTTCCTTTTAGTCTTCTGTTCCCCTGTCTCCCCTGCATGTCATTCCCTCCTTCCTCCCAGTCAGTTGCAGATCTTTCCCCTTCCCTGTATTCTTCTATTCCTCCTACATCCTACTTCTTCCCTGCATATTCTGATTTCTCTACTCTACCTATTCAGTTTTATTATACGTTTGTCTTTCCTTCCCTCAATTTATCCTTCATCTCTCCATCCTTACAAAACAAAGGCAACTGGCCCAGCATAGCAACAGGTCATGGTCTAGAAATATAGAAATGCTGTTTATAGAAATCCTATAGAAAAGGTACATTCTTTTGTTCTATTGCCATATAAAATTAAAAAACGTGCGGGGTTACACCCATGATCATCACTAACAGACTCAATAGTTTATATTTGTCTTATATTCTTTGCTGTTGCGATGACCTAATTTAAGATCATTCAAATTTCATCAAACTTAATACAAATACAATTAGAGTAAATACACAAGAGTAAAGTAGACTGAGCTGTGATAAATGACAAAACCACATTGTTTAAAAAATGCTGTCTTTTGGAAACGTGTTGATCAGGCACAGTGTGTTGCAGAATGATTCAGCAGTGGTAGACAGGCCCGTGTCACAGATAAGGGAGGACTCAGGAGAAAGTCCTGGGGTCAATTGCCCTGACAAGGCAAGAATGTTCAATAGCTCCAGGGGCTTTTCTGTGGCTGACACTCCCTGCACTTTGACCAACCTCTGGAGGCATTGGAAGTCAATTTGAAAGTCATATTTGAAAGTCAATATGATATACCCTTTTCTGTGATTATCTATTCGAATTCTGCTGTTAACCTCACCCATCTCCAAGCAAGTTAAAACAAAGAAATATCCCAAAACTGATCTGCCCCCACTACGGTATACTCATTCCTAAATACCTTAGGGCCTGTTACAGACAATACAGACAAGGCCGTTCTGAGGTGGAAGATACTGCCTGTTGTGGGCATCACATGGAGCTTCTTACACAGACGTAAATTATGAGAAAATGTTGGTCTTCTCATTTCTCATTTAGTATAGAATTAAAAATAAAAATAGTCCTTCTGTCTGCCACCTCCTCCAGGGTGTCCAGGTTAATGCCCACAACAGAGCCAGCCTTTCTGAGCAGTTTATTCAGCCTGTTGGTATCCTTGGCCCTGAACCTGAGCCTCCTCAGGAAGTAGAGTCGGCTCTGGCCCTTCTTGTACAGGGCTTCGTGTTGCCGGCCCATTCCAGCTTGTTGTCCAGGTGAACTCCCAGGTACTGGTAGGACCTGACCGTCTCCACATCCATCAACCGGATGGAGACCGGGGTCTGCAGGGCCCTAGTCCTCCTGAAGTCCACAACCATCTCCTTAGTTTTGGTGACATTGAGCTGTAGGTGGTTCTGCTCACACCACACCACAAAGTCCTCCACCAGGCCTCTGTATTCCTCCTCCTGTCCTCCCCTGATGCATCCCATGATTGCAGAGTCGTCTGAGTACTTCTGCAGACGGCATGTTTCAGAGATGAACGTGAGGTGTAGAGGTGAACAGGAAGGGAAACAGGACAGTCCCCTGTGTTGCTCACTGCCCGATCTGACACAAAGAAAGACGGAAGCTGCGGGAGCTGCTGCAACAGGCTGCCACTAGGTTGGCTCCAACAAACTTAAACTTGAGTAGGAGGAGTGCTTTAGCAGAACTACTAGTAGTAATATGCAATATGTAGCACAGAGTGGACGCCAACAACAAGCTGGAGTGTGGAACACTACTAACACTATCACTAACTTAACTTTCACTAACACTATTACAGCAAAGTAGTATAATCATAGTGTCTTAGCTTCATCGCCTTAAATTTAAAACTTTTTAAGACATTTTCAATGCCAGTTAGAATGATTTTTTTTCTTTTTTAAAATAAAATAAAGTAACTGTAGAGCAATCAGAATATGGTCTGTGTGACTGGACTAATTTCTCAACAGAATAGCACACCAAACATGTGTGTTTAGGTAATACAATTTAAGACATTTGAAGACTTTTTCAGGACCTGCAGGCACCCTGAAAAGTAAAGGTTTAAATATTAATTGGAACTTTAATATGGCACTTTAATAAAGTGCCATCCTATCCTATCCTATCCTATCCTAACTGATGTGGGATTTACAGAATCTGTCCTTGTTTTCAAAGCAGGGGGCAGTATTGATACTATTCAGTCAACATCACATCATTCTTTTCCATCTCCTTTGCAACACAAAACATTTTGGGGATGAATACTGTAAGACACTTTTTGGAGGGAAGGTTTTAGAAGAGAATTTGTGGAAATATATGTGGAAAACAAACCAGTGGGGTATTTTTTAGATTGTTGGCAATCCAAATCTAAGCAAGATTTAATTAGTTGTTTCTATTTGTTGACTTTTTTAAAAATGATAACATACAGAGATATCATTGCCAACACCACACAGAGGACTGAGGTGGAGGCCTTGAATTATAACATTAATATATCAAACTAAGAACTTAAATGCATGCCAGAAACAAAAGTCAGCACAAAGTAAATTCCACTCAATATTTATTAACATTGAAAATATTCTGCATATTGCTTTATTTAGGCAAATGGCATCGTGAGCAAAAATAAAACAAACAAAAGCGACCTCATTTTGTACTGGAAAATAAGATTTTGATCATGGAGGTAGGATACTGGAATCCACATCTAAAATGCAATACCCAGTGTGTCAAAAGATGTAATTTCAAACATTATGACATACCTAAATTAATTTGACATCTATTGTTAAAGGACAAATAGAAATGTAAATGACCAACATTGTTTCTTCCCCAATACATTCATAAGAGGCAGGGCATACAGACCAAACATATATCCCTGCTCAAATCGGAATAGAAACTATACCAAGGCATAATTGCACCATTCTCTATAACCATGCCACCTACTTATATTATGCGTAGTTCTCTTGGATTAATAAATTAAAGACAATTGTATGCATTTAATGCAAGATGCACATGAGATATTGTTTATTAGCTCTGCCCAGATTGTTATAAACTGTGCTGATGAGTATTCAAGTATCATCTCCCTTACTGGATATTTATGTGCTGGGTTATTATATTAAATATATTTGCTTTATCGTGTTCTCATTCATCATCATCTGTGGATTATATTAGGTGGCACAGTACAAGAATATGCTTGAGTTAAACATTATGTACATGTACCCAAAAAAAGAAAACCAAACAAAGAACAAAATACATCTTTGCTATATGCTATTTTGTTACAGTGCAATCCCCATGCAATACTACATGCAGTTATACAGGGTGCATGAAGACCATATTCCATGCATAACCTTGCAGACAGAGCCACTTCTGTTACTACCAGAAGTGTCCTGCTGTCCTGAAACCCTTGAATGTTTTCCTTTTGGGTTCAATGAAACATCGACAAACATCAGATCCACTGGTGGACATCATATCCTGACACTTGCAGATAACATCCATGCATAATACGTTGTCACATCCGTCCTGCTCCCAACACATTGCTCAATGAGCATAACTGAAAGGGGTCTTTCACACTGTCGTACCAAACTGAACTGAGTCTAGTCATACTGTGCCAGGTTACTTAGAATTAATCTGAACCAGCAAATCATGTTTGCAGGTTGACACACTTGTATGAAGACAGGCAACAAATAGCTCTAAAAATGGCAATTTCTTTCAGTATTGTGAGGAGGTGGTTAAACAAAGATATTTACTGTGCAATCAAAACTTGTTTAAAAAGGCAACAAAGCACAAAATTAAATGCTTACCATGGCAAGGCCTACCTTCAAGACTGGACTTCTCCATTTCTGTGTCACAAACCATTTGGAAGTGGATGTATAGGATACATAAAGATAAAACTACAATGAAAATTCAAGTATGTGTTTATAAATGAAAAGTTACATTTAAAATAAACGTTTCATTCGAACAAATGTTAATGTTGTTGTTAGACTTTTTTAACTAAACTGTTCCTCCGCTGAATGTATTTCAGGTTGTTCAACACTAAAACGTTTTAGGCAGAAGAATGATGCATAAAAAACAATTATATCATGTGACTTATATTGAAACCTTTTTCACAGATTCATATTCACACACAACCACACTCAATTTTCAAGTCGCATATCATGAATCCAGCCAATGAATAAATCATGAAAGTACACATCATGATTTCATTTAACAGCTGAGTGGCAATAATATATTACATATGATGCAGAGACTCTTACCAGACGTTTTTGAAAAACATAACATTTACCATCTGAAGCACTGTTAAATATTTCTTTGAGCTTCACAGAAAATGAAAATCAGGAGGAAAAAAGTTCAATATCAAATAGATTTCTAGCATGTATACATTTTTATTTACTGGCTAAAATTTCCAATCCCTTCATGGAAAATACAAACCTTTAAAATGAAAATAGCAGCATGCAGCTTGTGGGCAAATGTTGTACAGGGGTAAAATTAACAGTGTGTACCCAAAAACAATATCATATATATTTGTGAATATGATATAAACCTCAGGTTTATACAGTATCTGCATCAGAGGTAATAGTAGATAATGACAGAACAGAAGAGTGTCAGAATCCTGCTAACACCTCCTACTATAACCTCTTGGCCATGGATGTAGAATGCAAAGCTGTAATAATTTTTGCTGTTTTCCCACAAAATAATAACATTTGGGGGCTATGACACTGATTCCAAGTCAGCAGTGAAGATCAGTGTCACCCCCGAACATGCACTGCAGAAAAACAATAAAAGATCCCCCACTTAAAATAGTGAGTTAACAATCTTTGTGTATGCAATGTGATATTATGTGATTTGTATGGTCATTACATTAAATATCAGGTTGCATACACGTTAAATCATGTGGATTTACAAAGCTGATGTAAATTGTTGCCTCAAGATTTAATTGAGTAAAATGAGTACTTCTCCTTGCATTGCTTTTGTCAGTATACTAACACATTCGTTCAGCCTCAGTATCCTAAGGTACAGTATATACCAGGCAATTGCACATCAGTCTCCTTTTCATAAAAAACAGATATCTATAATTGCTTGAATCTTTAAAAACCCACATGCCTGGACCCCAGCTAGACAACAGGAAAGAAATATACATACAATATGCCAATGCCCTTTCAACCATACAGCATTCAGGTTTAATGCTGTATGCTGGGAAGGGACACATTTTGTGTATTTCAACAAAGGGCAAGATCGGATGTTTAAAAGAACCTCTTTAGTAAACGGCAGTAGGAGTTGAAAAACTGTGATTGCGCTTGATGCAATCCAATCCCTTCTGTCTTGTCTGTGGCAATTAGCTCATGATTTACTAAGGAAAATTAGATGCTGGACTCTTCCCCCCTCAATGGGCATCTCACATGAATTTTATGGCACTGACCGTTACTGAGGAATCACTGAGCACTGTTGAGGTCCCCTCAAAACTTTGCTTTGTCATCAGTATGAAGAAGTATGATGAAGTATGATGATGTGTTCACTCTGGCAGTCATAATAATATGAAAATAAAACAAAATTAAAGCGAGAGGTCCATAAAGTTCTTTCCAGAACAATATATGTTTGAAGTATGATAAAAGAAAGGTAAACCTTTTGACAATTTGTGTTTGGGATAAGTCCATAGTCCCGGACTAATCTCTTATTTTGAGTGGTGAATTGGTGGCCATGCACAGAGTATTGGTAAAAGGCCATTTCATGACGTATTATGTCCAATCCTTTAATGTAGTACTTCCCAAATTTGCTGCCATTAAAACAGCCTGGCCGGTAAGGGTCCAAGACGGTGCTCACAGTGCACAGAGTGATGTCTTCCTGGCTCTTGAGGTGTTTCTTCACCACTGACATCCTGGCTCTCTTAATCAGTCTTCCCATTCTCCTGAGGTCTATTGTCTTTACTCCGGTCTCCCAAGCGCAGCACCTTGTAGCAGCCACGGGCAATCTTATGCATCCACATAATGTTCATGATATCCAAGCAGATACTGGAGCCGATCCAGGCTACACGGCCACCCCAGGGCACTAGGTAGAAGGCGTCAGTGCCGTAGACAGTGTACATACGAGTGTAGTAGACTGGCATGACAGCGATGCGAACCAGGAAAAAGACTGCCGCCATGGCAACACCATTAGTCATGTTGGGTCGTGAGGACCTGGGGTAACCAAGCACCTCAAAGAACCAGCTGAAACACGACACAATAGTCAAGACAACAGTGGAGAGTCGGATAAAGAGAGAAGAATGAAAAAATAAGGAGGACCACCTGGAGTACTTTAACACATTACAAAAAACATAATATGCACATCAGGACTATGACTTATGGTTTGCCTCTGTCTGTTTTGTGGTAGAAAATGAATTCCCGGTAAACTGGGCAAACACATTATACAACACAAACACGCTATTTAACGCAGCATGCAATAAATATATGTCAACAGGCCCTCACACAAAAAACTCCTCTGTGCCAAATTCCTTTGGGCAAATGAAGCGCGTGACTAAAAACTCGCACCCGGATAAAGGGAAAAGAGGATGTGGGGAGACCCAACATCCTAAAGAACCAGCTGACACACAGCCAGGAAGACAGTGATCCAGCTTAAATCTTTTTTTTCCACACTTGTGTGCAGATTAAGGGGCAAATATTCCAAAATATTCACAGCCTTTGGTGAATTATTTGCCTTTAGTCACATCTGTCTGTTTTCTCATAAATGGAGAAACCACTAAATGTGCTGTAATAATCAATGCTGTGTTGCAATGGCACTACTGTAATAATCATTATTGTCTTGAAGCCACACAATACGATATTACTGTCAAAAATATAAAAGAAGACATTGCATTACATTGTAGGCTATGAAATGCACACTATGTAAGAGGGACACATACTGTAAGGACAACTACTGTATGCCTTTTGGCTATAGATGAGTTACTTTTGCTACTATTGCAAAAAACCTTTTCTCTCCTAAAATGTGGTACAGTAGTGCCTTCTAAACTGTAGATTATCTACTTGAACAAAAAATAAGACGACAAAATAGCTTGCTAAATAAGCAAAACATTTAATTATTCCTTTTAATTAATATTACCTGGCTATACATCATTCCGGAAATTTTGTAAACTGATCCCAACCCTGAATATAAGGACCCAATGCACAGGTTGTGGTATCGAAGTACGTACCGCTGGTTCACACATGGGGTGGAAAACTCAGCAAGCAGACGGAAGTTAGCAAAATAAGGCAACATTCCTTGGCCCTGGAAGAACAAGGTAAGAAGAGGAAGACAACGAAACAGGACAGGGACAAAAACAAGACACTGAGTCACTTGGGTCAGAGGTGGGCACGATGAACGTGACGCCGCTGCACCACCTCTGCCCCGTGGAGGAACATGAACACGGATCAATATCCAGGGAAGAACAACAGCCGAGTTAGTCATCATCACATCAGCCCATGTCTGAAATCTGAAAGTCATCACACGTAGTGGAGCTTAATTCCAGTGCTTCGGGGGACATAACCACATGGTATTTCATATTTTATCATTCAGTGCAAAAGATTAAGGAGACATTTGGGGTGGAGGGGGATATCATGTCTAAAATTAGACCTGATATTTTACAGATCCAAGAAAAGAGCCTTCTCATTCTTGGAACAGAATTTTTCCTTCAAGTTCCGCAGGCCAGATTTAGACTACGCTCTCTCATTTAACTTAACTTGTATCATTTATTGAGAGCAGACATCAATAGAGTCAAGCGACATTATGAAAAGAGCACAAAAAACAATTGGTGATCTACAATATGTCAGGTTAATGGCATTAGAATTACCCTCTCATCCACATTAAAGGCTGGTAGACACCAACATATTTATCCCCAATTAGGCTTCCCCAGTCAAATTGTAAGTTTATTTAAAAAAAAATACTGTTGAGTGTAGGGACCCAATTTTCCTCCGCTTGCCCAAAAAAAACTCCCCAAACAAACAAAGAGACAACAAAGACAAAATGCCCACAGGAGCATTTATAGTTTTAGGAGGAACTAGTCACTAATAATGTACTACCAATGAACTCTGGACAACGACAGATATTGCTAACTCATATTTTTATGTAGAGTATTCAACAACAGCGATACATCAAGACCATACAGCAAGACAATACATCTCAACGCTTAATAATGTTTAACAGTAAAAGATATTGAGCAAATAGCACAGGCTTTGGTACATGTACAGGAACAACCAGCAGCCACTGGTTGAATGAGCAATTAATAATAGCCATGCAGTGTAAAAAGCATTAGGTTCCATACATGTCACTGCTTAGAAAATCAAGACCTGGTTTCCACAGTTTCTAAGGTATAAGGTCATCTTCCTGGACTATGATAACAATGACTATAAAAATATTGTAAAATGGAGAAGCTATTGGCAGTGGCGTCTGGCATGTGCAGAAGTCACTGTGAAAGTCATGTTGCCATTGCTGTACTGATCAGCTTGCAAGTTTTATTTCCATTCCCCCTTGCAGAATCAAACTTTGTTTTTTGCCCTCTGCCACAGTAAACATGCAAGTGATGTAAACACACAACTTTTGTGCATTCTAAATGTGTTTGTAAGAATTTTCAGGCCTCATTCAGGTGTCAAATGTGACAAAACCTTTGTTCTATAGAGTGAAGATGATTTTAACACCAAGATGCTTTCAGGAAACCCAGCCTTGTTCTACAGCCATAATCACTGTGTTTACCCGGCCTACCGTGTCAATATCAATTGACATTTTTGAAGCACCACACACGCAAACTAAAGGGAGACTTACCTTGAGGGCTGAAACAAAAGCTGGTCATTGAAACATACTTACTATGTGATACAGATAGAGAACATCTGGGTTGGAGTTTATTGTACCATATGATATGAACTTTCCACCTAGCATGAGCATGCTAGTACCTCTAGGAACTGGTAAGTCCATACTGTGACTGGGCGTCATATCTGCTCAGTGCAGTGTAACAGCAATAACAGCAGACAAGACAGGAATGAAGGAAGTCCCCATCTAGATCAAGACCTGCTCTAGCTTTATAAATGACACAACCTTTTTGGTAGTTTTTGCATGAACGGGGGATGACACAATCCAACTTGATTTTGGTAATTTTTGCATGAAAGGTTTGTAGAGGGACTATTTATGTTAAAGTCAAACTAGCAGAGGACACAGAGACAGACAAACAGACATATATATTAGAAGAAAAAAAAGATGCCACCACAACTGGAAGCAAATAAGAAGCAACACTGACAACACTGAGAGTAGAGCATGCATTCAATCTTCACACAGCCGTCAATTATTACTAATCCATCCATATCCCTTGGGGATTAATAAAGTGCCATCTAATCTAATCTAATGATTAGCCTATATTTGATTGTTAAAATTAAATAGCTATAAAAAATATATTATATTGGCATACAACACATTCATGAATTGACTTCTGTCTGTACTGACCTAAACTACAATACAGCTAAAACATGCCAAGAGTCTCACAAATTAAAGTTGATTAAAAAAAATAACAGAATTTTCCAAATCTAAGGCACAGCCATTTTATTGCATTATAACGTAAAGCTTAACTACACTTTACTGAATTCCCGTGCCATGTGCCTATTGATCTTCCCACAGATCTAGAAAATATTAAGAACATATCTAGAAATATTTAAAAGTTGTTAGAATTTATTGCCTATTTGACCATGAACACTTTCACATAAACACGCTCAACACATCAACTAATAAGACAACATAAGACAAATAGACCAAATAAAATGAAAATGCCATCTTGAAGCAGCACTAAATCATCATTCAAAAGGTTAGCCAACTTAGTTGCTTTTACTGCAAATAGGCAACATAGCTAGCCAGATGATTTCTCTATGGTATTGAACAACATTAATTCTGTTATCCCTGTTATCCCACATGTATTTCAGGCCTGGTCTGAAGAAACAGTCATGAGTGTCCAGTAACAGTATGGCCTACTTCACCTCATTCATCTCATGATTATAGATACAGTCACTTGCTGTTTCTCCATTTGAATGGCTGGATTTACACTGCCAGTTCAAATCAGATTTTTATTCCACCTATCTGACACCGACAACTTATTATCACTGTAAACACAAAACACATGGAATGTGATTGTCCTCATAACATTGTGATGAAGACAGACAAAAAAGATGCAAAAGTGATGTGTGTCACATTAGGGAGGAAAACAGATGTTAATCCAGCCCGTGACTGGAGAGAATGTAGTGGTAAGACAGGGAAGAGATATGAATCTGGACTGCACCACAGGGATTAGTTTAGGTACACTAAGCATGTGGTTGAGACCATTCTGAACAAACATCCGTAGTGCTTTGCTGCTTTATAGCCACACGTTTTTATCCATTTCCCAATGAGAATGGGAAAGTAGAATAATTGATGTGCCAAAGAGCTGTGTAGTGCAATGGATATTTTTATTTTATCCAATAATAGTTTAGGAAGTAAGTTGAAGCTCAAAGAGAGAGTTCAGCAGTGCACATTGTATGCCTCTGTTACCCCTTTTCGACCAACTTGAACCTGGTGCTGGTTCTGGGCTGGTGCTAGAGCCGGTTCGAAGTTGGTTCAACTTGAGAACCGCTTAAGAACCGGTTGCTTTTCCACAGGCTGGAGAGCCACCGAGAGCCACGTGATTACGTCACTGTGTACGTCTGTACGTCTCCGCCTTCCCAGAAAACGCGATCGCTTATAATAAAGTTTATAAGCTTATAAAACACTTTAGTGTGTGGTTGATGTCAGGAGGAGTCTGGATTTACATTCTGGACGGGCCAAAGTAATTTAGTCTGTTTTAATTACAGAAGTTAATACTGTTTACCAGTTTCCAACTGGTAGTCTCTCTACAGACATGACTGATATTGTGTGGAAGGTGATGAGCGCGTCTGGTTTATTTAACCTTTAAATATTTTTCTAAAACATTTCCAATACCGAGACACTGCATTATTTACCCGCAACAGTTTGTGTTTATTACACGCGGCACACGCGGGTATACGGCAGAGAGAGAGAGAGAGAGACAGACTGCTGGTAGAGTGAGGTTGAGTTTCAACAGAGAGAGCGAGCGCCGGTCCAGTGTTATGTCGAAACACTGCGGTGTTTCAACATAAATGGTCTCGACTCTATACTTAAGGTATTTAAAGATCGGAGCTGTTGTACCATAACACGGACTTGAATTAAGCCGATCAGATGATGTGCAGTCATCATTAGTTGGATTGAGCCTCAGGCAGCGATGTTGGTTCAGTAGCGACACTTTCCAAATGAAAGTGAAAGTCAGCCGAGTGTTTTAGTCTCTGATCGTGTGACGGCGCTTCATTCATATTTTTAATTTCCATGGAGGATCACAGTGAAGGAGACAGTTTAGGGAGATCGCTGTTTAGGGTTTACGTCCATGATGAAGCTCGGTTAAAAACAATGGCGGTCACAAAGTTGTATTTTGGTCTGGTCGATCACGATAACCCCGCCCCCAGCCCCTGACGTAACCGGTTCTCGGTTCTAGCCCGACTCCGAAGTGGTGCCAGCGCAGCACCGGTTTTCCCGGCCCGGAGCCGGTTGGTGCTCTGGCGGTCGAAACAGAAAGA
>CABFOP010037934.1:1304-12831 GCA_900683385.1 Anoplogaster cornuta
TGAAAGCTGCACCCCGGGTTTCCAATAACAAAAGTCGAGTCATGTTATTGGAAACCCGGGGTGCAGCTTTCAGTGCACGGACTCCGCTTTTGTTTTGGACAGGAAACAGAAAATCAGACGATAAACCGAGCCTGTAGGACATGGAGCTGTGCTGTCATTCTTTCTTGTCTACTTTTCAGTGGAAAGGTCAGGTCTGGGGCCCCTCTTGTTACACAGCCCATACATACTATCTCACCAGACTCTTTTTATGCCTTAGTGTTGCAGAGTTATTAGCTCCTTTCCATTTTCCACAGTCCAGTGACATATTTATTTGTCAACATCAAGACATTTACAACAGGATTTTACAAGTTGGGAGACAGGTGTGTATGAGGTTTAACAACAATTTACCTTCCCATAATCGCCCTGGCTGTAACAAATCACACCCTCCTACCAGCATGTGTCTAGTCAGAGATAGGACCCTGTGTAATCCCAGCTTTTCACAGTATTCCTGAGTTCATTAGGCTGCATTTACACCAGAGGCAAAATGACAAACTCCTCGGATCACATCCAATCGTTTGGCAAGGTGTGGATCACACTGAGGCATGTTGGAATGACTTGCATGCACACTGAACGTCAGTCTGGACTTGGATTTCACCTTCTAGTCAATACAATTTGAAGACTATATTCAGTGCATAGCTAGGGTAAGTCTGATGTATATGGATCATTCTGACTTAATGATAATTTAATTGCACCCACAACATTGCCCGTTAAGAAATGTTAGTGCTTTAAAACTGCTGTGTTAAGCAGATCAAGGGACTCTAGATAATAAAGATAATAGAGAGGGTTGTAGTCTGACTGCACCGACTCTCAGATACAATCATTCAATGGTGATACTCAGTGAGTTAATTGATGTTGGCTGGCTGCTTTCCTAAGAATTGTATTTTCCCACAATCCCGTTTTCACCTCATTTTCTCTCCCTGCAGATGGGTTTGGTTTCATGCAATATTCCCTCTGATATATCCCTCCCTCAGTTTAACTCTGCCAAACCTATGCTTTAACTAAAGACGGTTATTTCTGGAGCTTTATAGAACTATCACTGTTTAAAGTACCTCTAAATGGTTCTCAAACACTATTGAAGAAACATTATCGAACCACCTGATAGTTCCATAAAGAAACAATTTCAGTGTTTTTTTTTCAATGCAATCACTTTTAACACAGAACAAGCTCATTTTTCGCAATTTGATTGCAAAGTGGCCCAAGCAGCTCCCTTTTGTTCAACCCCCATTTGAATCATAATCCATATAGTATAAAATACAAAAAACAGGCAAATCAGAACAAAGGAACCTGTGTGTATCTTTAAAAACAAATTTCAATTTGGAACTTTTCATACATTCTCAGAGGGTTTGGCTATCGTCCAAGCCATACGAACCCCTCTATGGTGCTACACAGAACTCTTTGTGGTGTAGAGAGAAGAGCTGCATAGACAGAGATGCAGAAAGCATTTGATCACTTCAAGTTCAGGGCAAAACAATCCATTCCAGACTGGCTGAAATCAATGGCTACCTTGTTAGATGATGAATTTATTTGATGTGCTTGTGAGGTCCGCTTTCCCCGGAGAAGACAACAGAGGCTGATCAATAAGCACAACACCAGAGGGGATGTAAAGGAATGTGGCGGTTTGAAGCACTGTGTTGCAGGGCTCTACTGCTCCCTGTAGGTAAGAGCGTCACATTACACCACTCGCAGGATGTGGTTTCTTGTGTTCAGGTCCCATATTATTCAGATTTCATGATTTTGTATATATATATATATATACTTATATATATACTATTGCTCAGGATAAGCAAAAATGGTATTTATTGAATTTATTTGGACTACCAGTTGTGATGCATTCACTGGAGTATGTCTGAAACTGCCTGTAAAAAAGATGGATGTTTTAAAATGCTACAACTTTAAATTTAATCACTCAAACATAATAAAATTTGAATAATGTCTTCAATAAACATCTTTGTTCATATATGTACAATAAACAGGGAAATCTGAATCCCTATAATAGGGCCCCTTTAAACTGTCTAAATCCTCAAACATTTTCATGTCAGAACCCAGAAAGATAGACCCCCAATTGATACGATTTTATCCTAGGTCTCCATATGGTAAGATTTGTGTTGTATTTAGTATTGAACTGTCTATACTGTATACTCAAAATGGTGATGGAGAAGACTTTCATCAGGGTGTACCAGCCTGACTGCAATATACTAGAGGGAATATGAATTGAATATGAATTTCAAAATAACCCACACCCACCATTAAATAAGTTACCCACCCACTTATTGAACCCTGAAACAACAGACAGAGTTCGGTATCAGTTCAAGTAATGATTATTTTTATTGAGATATTCAAACACATCAGCTTGAGTGCCACGACTGGCCCTCGGTTGGAAAGCTGTAAATCATGGACTCACATGTATTCACACGCATGTTCATATGTCGCATGTGCCTTGCGTACAGGGAACTGCCCACATTGTACTTCCTTTGAGGGACATTCATCTCTGTTTTCAGTTTGGTTTGACTTGTGGGGCATTTCAAGAAGCAGGATCGCCCAGTTACCCAGATATTTGTGAATAAAGCATCCATATGGAATTCTTTGTATTTAAATACCAGTATGTGTAATTCTTGTATGAATAAATTAAACTTGTTTGCATGATTTGTATGCCAAGTGGTGACCTTTCATTATGAATAACTAAAGTTGTGTCATTCTCAGTTACCTGGCTAAATGAATTGTCCTGCTTTTTCAAATATCCCAGTGTTTTCTGTAACATCTTCTAGTGTAGGAATTCAATCTGAACACTGCGGTACAGCCTGTACAGTACATGACATTTGAAAAACTGTCTCTCAACCAAGCTGGCTGCAAATGAAACCAAAAGGAAGACCTAAACAAATAAAGGCAGCGATGGAAATTAGGATTGTCTTAACAGTTTTTTTCTAAATATTACAATAAAGATATGACTTCAAGTTGTCCAGACTGTAAGGAAACGAGTTGTGCTGCTGGGTTTTGGTATTTATGGAGGCTCCCAGACTACAGCTTGAGATGTATTCCCAAACCTGATTAGACACCCCACAGATTTGGGGTCTTGTTGGGTCAACCCAACTTAGTTCCTTGAGTTGGGGCAGATTTGAGTTCAAAATAATTGTTGAAGAAATACCATTTTGGGCTCACAAAAGGTTTGAATGTAATATTTTTTATTGTTACTAGCTTTGTTGATATGCTAGTTGAGATGCTAGCTAGCTCACTGCTGTTTCAGAGCTGTGTGTGTTAAGTTAGTAAGTTTCCATTCGCCACTTCATGTAATCTGAGAAAACTTCCCCTCCAGTGTACCTACCGACTCCAAACCTTCATTGTGAATGGAGTGAATCTACAGCGGCTCAATGAAAGGGGGAGGGACCAGTCTTCTCTGTCGCAGCCCCACTTCACGAACTAGGCGCTTGGATTTTGACATTAAAAAGTTACAGAATGCAGCCTCTGCTGATCAGAATGAAAGAGTTGATGAATGGCAACAAATCAGTAGTTCTTTCTATGAGAAGCTTTATAGAAACAATTTTACTTCAGTTTTTGTATTGCCTGTGCTTTCAAGAATTTAAAGTTTAGCCCAAATAATGTGTGCTTTCGTTAAAAGGAATGGATTGCTGTAGACATCAGGGTATAAATCACTTTCCACTGTGGTACATTCGCTCTGCAGTTCCCAACTGAGTCTGATTGGCAACTTCCTTATAATTTAGGACTGCTACGTGCTAGCAAACAGCACTTCAACAATAACACACACACACCCACGCTGAGTATTGCATGGATGAAAAAAGTAGTCTAACCCATTTCATATCACTATGCCACATCTCTCTCTCTCTCTCTCTCTCACACACACACACACAAGGCCATATGAGCACTTGTAGCTTACACACACTGCCTACAAACGCTCAGCTGTAGCCATCGTCTTATTGCTAAGCACTCTTCAAAAAATCGACATTGTCTAGACCTTATTAGACCCAGAGCTCCGGTGCTATGAACTACAGCACCATCCTGAATCTGTCAGTGCACAAGGGAGCCATGTTGAGCAGCAACAGCACAACAGGAAAGAAAAACCCTTGTAATAGAAAGAAAAATAAGTGGATTGAGTTAAAGCATTGGCGGCCCCAAGTGGCAGTGACGGGTAACTGTTTGAAATTTAAAGACTTCAATACCCAGAGATTCTGGAAGCTGCTGCCAACCTCGCCGGTCTCTGATGCTTTTTAACCAAAGGAAACCAACAGGGATGAGTGAGGAACAAGATCTAACTTTGGTGAGTCCAGCTTTCTCTGGATGGCGCGCTCACTCACTGTTTTATATTTTGCTCTTAAGTTTTTGATTTGAAGATTCCCCACCAGTCAACCATAACGGACATGGTTGACTGTAATTTGAAACCATATTACAGTCAACCATAATTTGAACAAGTAGGGAGAATTCCTGAGGTCTCAATTACTGAGGATGGGATGCTCTTCTACTACAGCCCCACTTCCCTATTTAAACTGATGGACTGTAGAATCAGCACCAGACGTTGCCCTGATGTTAAACATCTTGAGGTGCACATGCCTGGAGGCGGGGCTCACACACCGGCCCAGCCATGACTAGGGACACTTAGTCTTGGTACATACCACCCTTGCCTAGTGCAGCTTTAAAGGCTGGGGATATGAATAAAGCTTCAGTTTGTTACTACCCAAGTGATGTGCTTGAGTTCAGAGAGTCAAATAGAGAAAAGGGGGATGTGATGTGTCAGAGGCCAGAAAAATGAGAGAAAATAGCCTAGTAAGGCCTGATCTTGGAGCTGAGTTTGTCTCAGGCTGATCTTGACCGTGGCTATCTCTAATAACAGCCCTCTCCAAGCATCTTTCTGTTTGCATTCATCTGTGATTTATCGATACATCCAGCAGAATCAAGAGCCTTTGTCCTGTGTTGGACCTGGGGCCCGGGCAGGTCAAGGCAGGCCAGTGTAAGGTAACAGGGCAGTGAGCCAAGTCCACAAGGATGAAGACAAGATCCCCGTGAGACGGGGTAGAAGCACAGCGCCACTGTAATGAAGCTGAAAAATCACGTCATCTCAGCAAAATGCAGCGTTTCGGAGGTCAAGCGGTGTTGGCGTTGCCTGCTGTGTGGGGTAACGTAGTGTTCAGCTGTCAACACAGCCACAACCACAGAATATAAATAATCACTGTTGCCTCAGGACCACCTCGGGCCTGACGCAGCAAGACATTGCTCTCAAAGGCATCTCATTTTCTCTCTGTTCTCCCTGACCAGCGCTGTGTGCATAGCCTCATCATCAGCACTGCAGTCCACGACCACCATGTAAATATAGTTAAACACAATATACAGTCTTGGAACGGGTCTAATGAGACTAGGCTGCACCATCTCAGACCTACGCCTGCATAGCACACAATAAGGGACAAAAATAACACAATACCAAGCAGTCTAAGCAAACAGGGACAACACAAATATCACACAGATACATTAATAGTCTTTGTGCAGATGAAGACGATCTAAACTGTCCTCTAATAGAAACAACAATAATTGTGTAAACGAACACACACAAAAAAACAACTGCATGGCTGCTTTTGCATATCTTGAGCTCATACCCCATGCAGGAACGGACATGCACTGTACACTGTACTGCCAAAACAGACACGCACAGACACAATGTGCCACTGCAGACGCTCACACCTCGGAGCTACGAATATGCCAAGCTTGTCCCAACACTGAACCAACCAAGTGTGAGCAGCAGCAGCCACAGACTAGCAGGTAACAAACATTACCGGTAGCTACAAGGACTGGTTAGCTTTCTTGTCCATGATTTAGCCCCGCTGGTAACATTAACGCACACCAACCAGAGATGCTAGCGCTAGCGGATTCATAAAGAACATCCTGACCAGAATCAACTCTTTATCATCAAGTATGTGGTACAAGTTGCCTACTGTATCTAAACCAGCAGGTAGAAACTGATCACGCTGCAGTGTATTAACAACAGCAGTACACAGAGACTCTTCAATGGATGGTCGTGTCACAAACGTTTTAACATTGACCGTCTCTTTTCTGAAACCGTCTTGTTCAGAGCCTTAATTTGTCGCTATGCTCCTTTCTTGATCACCTGTAGCAGTTTAGTGTTCAGGTCTTAGGGTTTGGGCCGGCCATCAGCCATTATTCACATTATAGTTCACATTATTCAGAAGCCCAGGCAGCATTTGAACCGGCACTGAGACGAGGCAGCTCAGTTCAGGAGTGGAAGACTAGAAAATTAAGGAGTTCTATTTTAAAACTGTTTATCTGTTTGTGGGGATGAAAAAACAAAAACAAAACTTTAAGGTTAGGAAACATAAAGTTCAATATCTCTAGAATTTAAGTATGTTTAAGTATTATCATTTTGTCAATTAAGTACTTATTTTACCTACTGTACCATAACTTCTTTTTTTTTTTTTTACCATCATTCATTTTATTAAAGTAGGTGTCATTATTTTCAAATTGTGTATATCTCAACTCTTTATTTCCCCAACATGGGTGCCACTTTTACAACAATTACCTTTGAGATCATATTGAATGCTGATGTAACACAGCCACACACACACACACACAAGCACACACTCGCTAAGACAGCACTAATGCACTAGACTGTCCTCAGAGCAATACGACCCATAGAGATCCAGGCCCTTATTCATCATGTCAGAAGGCTGATCTGTGGTCAGTTTATCCTTTCAGGTGATCATGGTTGAGTGGGCCTGGATATGGAGTGAGACAACAGATTCCAATCAAAGACCGACTTCAAATGCCTTAAAGGAATATCTTGAATTTAAGAGAGATAACTGACCAACAAACCTAACGTCTTCTGCACCAATCAGTTCATTCAGACACAAATACAGGAAGCTGCTTGGACTGCAGGGAAAACACTACAGAAATATGCCAGGAAGTACAAAAATAGGTGGGTTTTCATAGATGGCATAATAAAAAAGGTGCTGTAGTCGAGTTGGAGTCTAATTCAAGCTTAGAAACTAATCATGATTCCCAACTAACGTCACCGATGCTCTCAAGTGGCGCTGTTGGAATTCACATTTTGAAGATATGGAAATAAAAGTATTGTAGAAAAATATGCATTTTGTCGTACATTGCAGCTTTTCAATTTTTCTTCTCCCTCTAGATTAACACCCCATTATCCCGACTCAAGGGGAGACATTCTTTTGATGTATAACTCAAACACATCCTGCTCTCTGCAAGCAGGGAGACAGACCAGTATTCAATCAAAGGAGGACAGCAGTCTAAACAACTTCAGAAAAATACCATACATATCTGCTTCTACTCACACCCTGAAATACCCATGTTCAACCTTGGCTATGTGTTTGTGCTCTACAAGAACACACACAACACAGCGAGAAATGGGCAATTAAATCTACTGGGAGGGAGAGAGTTTCTAAGGCATCTGCAGAGGCTCGGGCTGCATAAGGGTTCTTGCAGCAGCATTTGGTTAGTTAGCTAGCTTGTGAATTTCACAGGGCACTTGTGCAGATATCATCCGGCCTTTGAGTGTGACAGAGCAGGCTCCGTGGGTGCTGCACATGGCCTGTTACTGCTAGATGGAGTCGATCCACAAGAGAAAAAGAAATGTACATTATAGTACATTACACTGCAAAAAAAAACACCAAGCATACAAACACATCTCTTGTATTCAGACTAATCGTGCCTCACTGCCCTGGCAGATCATTTTGCTGGTTTTGAGAAATCTTCCTTGCTTCATGGCGTTCACTCTTGTTGTAATTAAACAAAGAAAATTTCTTGAAACTATGTGACAGAACAGTGCAAAAAATGAAAAGCTTATCTATGAACACAAAGGTAAACTTGATTTGCTGAATTAATGATAAAAAGCAGCAGAAAGGCTTTCATTTCTTGTCTGTCGTCAAAGCAGGAGGTCAACCTGTGCGCTGGTGGTCTACCCATCTACCCATCGAGTCATGCAACTAACCAACTGAAATGCAGAGACCATCGGAAAGTTGTCCTGCTCAATTTAAGATTTTAAAACCTCGTCCAGGTGGTCGAGTAGGGTAGCCATTGCAGCAAAAGCAACAACCCCTCTCAGGGTGGAGCAATACAACAGGAAGCACGTCAAAAGTGGGAGCTGTACGACTGCTACGTCTGCTACGTTTGGGCTCCAGATCGCTATCACCATAGATGTAAAATGACACAATGAAGGTGAGGCCTAAGAGTAGCCTGTTGGTCATTTTCAGGATGCAGTCAAATATTCTTACTGTGTAATGACTACTACAAGTCTGCAATGCATGGACAACACTGTTGGCATCACATTTTCAGGGGCCCTTTCCTCACTCTATGTCCTCAAAGGATAGTATGGACAACTGATCCTATGAGTACACCGTTAGCATGTAGATCTTTGTAACATGAGCTACATGCCGTACTTGCCGCATACTTGCCGTATACAAGTATACGGCAAGTATGCTAAGTTGGGCACTAGATAGGGTTGCTTAGATAATGATAATTAGGGAGTGAAAAATGCTAGCTAGAGGATGGGTCACCAAACCATTTCTCCCTGAAAACTGCAGTAGGAGGAGTAAGCAAGGAGTAAGGAGGAGTATCCCATTGTACCATGTGCTTTCCTCTCATTTAAGTTTTAACATAACAAATATAAATAGGCAACAATAATGTAAATATATCAGAATTGTTAACGGCAGTTAAAGACACTAGCATCCACCACAGTATACCTTCAGTTTACAGGGATGTGACTTTCAGCTCCTGTTCATTACTACTGGGAGATCACCGTTTCCCTGACGGCTGCGTTAACGGACAAGATAGAATACTTATAATGAAATAATTAATCTAGACAGACACGCCCATCCAGACGTGACCTAGAGAAGAGGTTCCCAAATCTGCTCATGTCGAGGATCCCTGATAGACCCCCGGTTAGATAAAGGCTTGTTCCAGTAACTCTGATCGGAGAAGGTTTTTCTTGTCTGTCCCTACTTCAGGTAAGGAGGTAACAGGTGAAGGAGTGACGCCTCTGATCATAATAGTCATTCTTTTATCGATGTGTTACTTTCTAGCGAATGAAATAAGAGTGAAATCGAACTATTCCTCATTTGGCTGGGGATCCCATGGGACCCCTCAAGGACCCCTGGTTCCCCTTGACCCCAGTTTGGGAACCTCTGCCCTATTTAGATGAAACACCTTGAAGCATTGGATGGATAAGCATTGATAAAGTAGCGCATGGAGTGGCGAGAACAGGCTTTTGATTTCGATTCATACTCTCTGCATGAACCACGGGTTCATTGTGGCCGACAGCACACCGAAACATGCAGGGATTATTATTATTACATTTGTCTTTTGAGTTTTAACTATACTCATTGATAAGTAAACAATCAAATCTCTTGCTTTTCCTAGTAAACTGATGTAACCCCAAACCCATGTCTGAGTTAAATTTGTTTTGTGGGAAGAAAACCACATCTGCAGCCCACTGATATTGATGCTCCTCCGTGCCGCTCTATGCAGACGGGTTATTTTTCATGCAAACGATGCAGAGGTATGAATCGAGCTCACTGCACAGTCTGGTACAAGTAACCTCTTTTATAAGCACTGTGGGGGTAGAAGGTGGCCACGACGAACTTCCCGTCGAAGGTGCGGCCGGTCAGCAGCCTCTGAGCCTCTTTGGAGTCACTGGAGTTGGCGTACTCCACGAAGACCTGGTGGAGACACAAATGGCGCGTGAGTGTGTGTGTGGGAGAGGAAATGAGGAAAGGCGAGAGAGAGGATATGTATTTATGCACTCTGTATCAGTGCAAAAAAACACCTATAGTATTTTTTCTTTGAAAAGAAATAAGGAACTCAAGTCAAATGCCATCGATTTGCCACCCAAGGGACACAGGTATTCCTCACTGTGCTCCAACAGTCTGTGGCAAACTATAAACTACAACCTCAAATCCTAACCTACAATCTTGAGTAACATTGCAAGCTAAAATAAAGATGTACTGGAGGATCCTGGTATATGATTCCCTAGCAAGAGAGGTAAAATTAGAGACATTTTGACTGTACTGTATTGAAAATGTCTCACTATAATAAATATCATGAAATTCTGGTTTCTTTCATATTCACTCCACTTTAATAAAAAAAGAAAAAAAAAGATTTTACACCAAAAATTCCCAATAAATGAATTGTGAACTCATTTTGTAAAACGTTTTTGTCAATTCATTTTAAAACCTTGTCAGACTTTTCAAGGCCTCGTAGATTCCCGGGTTCAGAAGAACAACAGTCTCACCTGTCCTTTCCCGGGGTTCTCTTTGGGGATGAGCAGAGAAACCACTGAGCCGTACTTCTGACACTCCTCTTTCATGTCTTCCAGGATGTCTGGGAAAAACAAAGACAGACGATACTACTTACTTTACGCATTATGCACAATAATAATAATAATAATAACAACAAGCCTCTCTAGGATTATTATTAATAACTGACTAATGACAGGGTATCTGCAAGTTTCAGAAAGCCACATTTAAGACTTTTTAAGACCTTTTTATTGATGGAATTACATTTAAGCAATTTAAAAACCACAGTAAAGACAATAAACATAGAAAAAAAAGCTTATTTCTGATTGAACATAGCTAATGTAGGTTCTGTATATGGGCAGTATATGAAAAAGGACACAAGGAAATTAATTGTTTAGGGACCTGATGTCCTGCATTTATTAAATCACTTTTTTCATGTTGTATTACTGACAGGAGCCGTGAGCTAGTGACTGCGGTGTGGCTGGTGTTACATTTTAGGCATGGGCCGGTTTCAGGTTTAACCGGTGCGGTGCGGTGTGTGAGCTGATACCAGTTTAATTTTATGCAAACCGACTATACTGGGATTTGGCATTACTAGTGCAGTGCCCGTTCAAAACATGCTCGACAGCCTAGGGTGACCAGATGAGAATGGGTGAAATTCGGGACAGGGGAGATGGGGTGGGCGTGGTGATGTGGCCACAGTGGGCGTGGCCTCCAGTAATTACATTCAGTGTCAATGAACAGTAAAATACATGAAAGTCAAAACTCAACGCTAAAATGTATTATTTTTGTTCATGAAGTCAACTGTCTGTCATTGGGGAAAAGAAACATAATTGTGTTGAATGTAACAGTGTGTAAATCATTATCCGTTAGATAAAATCAATTTTATTTTATTTATTTCATCATCACATCTGTCAGATCACTCCTCCGTGGCTGCCAGCACTTTCCCTGTCCTCACAATTGCAACTTCTGCTATCTGGATGTTCCCCAGGTCCTGGGACACCGGGCTAACGTTACATGTCAGCCATGAATGGTTTAATTTCCCTCCGTAAATGTTTTAATTCAACAACGCCAGATAGCAAAAACAGACTGTGCCAGATCAGGGGCGCATATACAGTACCATCTGGCACAAACACACAGCGGCCCAATAACCGTGTGGGTCTGGATTGAGGATCTGCGTCTGATACGGGCACGGGCTGGCCCAGTTCAGTTATAAATAA
>CABFOP010038191.1:0-10949 GCA_900683385.1 Anoplogaster cornuta
GCATGTGTGTGTGTGTGTGCGCATGTGTGTGTGTGCGCATGTGTGTGTGTGCGCATGTGTGTGTGTGTGTGTGTGCGCATGTGTGTGCCTTCATGTATGCAGCAGTGAATGCATGTAGCCTTAACCACCTGCTGCATCCATGTTTTGCCTCTATTCATTCTCAGACCTTGGTGGATGTTTGCTCCTTGCTGCCCAAGACCCATCTTCCCACGCTGGCGGTCAGCGCTGTGTCCATGGTGTTTCTCATCGCAGCTAAGGAGCTCAACTCCGCCCTCAGCCCAAAGCTCCCAGTGCCCATCCCAGTGGAACTCATCACAGTCAGTTGACTGACCTCTCTTAAGGAAAAGCCATAGGTTTAGGTTATCACCTCTGCACACCGGTGATGCTGATATTGCAGCACCGGAAAACAAACCAAAAAAGCTGAATCAGCGGTATTGCCAGAGCTAGTGCATTTGTGCAAGACAGCAGAAATGAGACATTTACAGCTAATGATTAGGCCCACTGGAGGCATATGATTGACCAGATCTTTAATGATTGAAGTAAGGATTGAAATGTGTTGTACAATTTTGATGTTTGTGTGTGTATGTGTGTGTGTGGATGCTTGTTTGTGTTTGTGGGTATGTGTTTTCTTAAATTAGATTGTGGCAGCCACATTGATATCATCCTATGCCAACTTGAACAGCAACTACACCATCTCAATAGTAGGGGAAATCCCTAGTGGGTAAGCACCCAGATTGATGTCACATTGCTGTTGTCAGACCACAGTTGGTAAGACACTCGATTAGTACTGACTGATTTCTTGTGCTCTGCCTCTACCAGTCTAAGCCCACCTAGTATACCAGACGTGAGCCTTTTTGGAGAAGTTATTGGTGATGCTTTTGCCTTGGCCATTGTAGGATATGCCATATCCATTTCACTTGGAAAAACGTTTGCACTAAAACATGGGTACAAGGTGGACAGTAACCAGGTGAACCAGAGCTCACACCAAACATCTCACGGCTTCTGCCAATCCCACCTAATATCAGGATACAGTAATTTCAACGTTTCTTTCTCTTGCTGTTCATAACTGTTTTTTCCCCTCCCTGCACCAGGAGCTGGTGGCACTGGGTCTCAGTAATGTAGGGGGAGGCTTCTTCCAGTGCTACTCTGTCTGCGCCTCCATGTCTCGGAGTCTCATCCAGGAGAGCACTGGAGGGAAAACACAGGTGAGAGGAAAACACTGAACGGAATATGGCCCCAGTAGGAATAAATCCCCTAGTGATGCTGTCATGCACTACCCATCGAGCTGTAGGAGACCAAACAACTGCCTCAAAGCTATTATATCTGTATATCTGCTTTGCGTTTTATGAAGAAGGTCTTTTTTGCAGATGGCTGGAATGGCCTCAGCTGTAATTGTGTTGGTGACTATACTGAAGCTTGGGCCACTGTTCCAGGAGCTGCCAAAGGTACGGTTGCTGGTTGTATGTCTTTTTCTTTTTCTTGAAGTTTCTGGATTAATAATGATGAAAGTCGTGGTTGTGCTCGTTTCAGGCAGTCCTTGCAGCAATTGTCTTTGTAAACCTGAAGGGTATGTTCAAGCAGTACTTTGACATCATTACACTGTGGAGGAGCAGCAAGATTGATCTGGTGAGAGGATAAATTATAGATGTGTCATATCATTTAAAAAATGTATTCAAACAGTAACGACAACCGTAACATAAAATAATTTGTTGTTAAATCTGGAGACGTGTCATTATTGTAGTACTTCAGGTAACAATAATGAAGACAACAATGTCATACTCCCCTCTCCAGGTGGTGTGGTTGGTCACTTGGGTGTCAACGCTACTGTTCAATCTGGACTTGGGTCTTGCGGCATCCATCACCTTTGCTCTGCTTACTGTTATCTTCAGGACTCAGCTGTAAGACACTGCTGTGTTTCAGCGATATTGTGTGCGAAAAGAAACTTCAGCAACTGACATTGGGCACCAAGATTTTGTGATTATTAAATAAATAAATAAATAAATAAATAAATACACAACCACATTTTGCACCTTAAAGGTAGTACGAGCAATTCTGAAAGTTATTTGTTTACCTCATTAACTGCGACAGAAGAGTTGCGCCGCACGGTGCCGAAATGTGGACCGGTGTGGTAAATGTGGTGTCCAGAAGTCCGCTTGTCCAATATAGTTCGGTTACGGTGTTTCAGTACAAAAGTCCATAGCGCGGCGAACCGCGGCAAAAACGTTGGACGTTGGTAGGCAGTAACGGCCGAGTATGCAGCCAATCATTTCATTGCAGCCAAATGGATCATCTAATCATTTAATTAGAGCTGAAGGTAACGTTCGTTCGGACCGAATGAAATGATTGGACGTATTTATTACAGTATTACAGCTGCTACAGACACCAGATTTTTTTCATTTTTTCCCCCAGAGGACTTGATTATTGATTTCTGTCAGGATATAAAGACAATTTCTACTAATATAACCGAAAATGCTGCTCAGAACATTGCTCGTATTACCTTTAAGGAGTACATATTACTGAATATTCTTTTGATTCTACAGGCCAACATACTCTGTTCTGGGACATGTTCCAGGTACAGAACTCTATATGGACATAGAGAACCACAAAGAGGTAAATACAGGAAGAAAGAAAGGGAATGACATGTATAGAAGCTTTTCTGCGCCAACTCTTGAAAGTCGATGATGCTTGTTTGGCAGGTGAGAAACGTTCCAGGCATTACTATATTCCGTTCCTCCGCCACAGTGTACTTTGCCAACGCTGATCTCTACCTTGAGGCCCTGAAAGAAAAGGTTGGTTCTCTTTAATATGACAATAATATCTTATTTCTAGGTCTAAGTTCCTTGCCCTCTCCTTTTTATCAAACCATTCTCTTCTCTCTTTTCGGATGATTGTTACTGTATGAGGTGTGTTTTTTTATTGTTTTCAAGAGTGGGCTTGACATCAGTAAAATGATTATCTATAAGAGGAGACAGGAGGCAAAACAGAAACGTAGAGAAAGACGGGCTGAGAGAAGGGCAAGAAGGCAAGCCAAGAGAGAGGTAATATACTGGTAATGTATAACATAATGTAACTGATGATTTGTATTCCCAGTGTTTATGAGGAGTTTAACTTATACCGAATCACAGAAGTCTAACTGACCTCTACAGAGGGCAGCTGAAAGGCTGTCTGCAGGGCCTGTGTTCTCTGTGGAAGAAGAGGCTGTCCGCTGGAGGGACACATGCATGGATGGGAACGAGACACAGGAAGAAGTCCAGGGCTGTGTGAGCGAGAGGGAGAACGGGACCGTGTTTGTGGTGCCGGCGTCACCCGGGACGCCAGACGGCCACTGCAGATGGGAGTACCTGAAGGGAGGGCATCCAGACAGCACCAGCCTGGGCTCAGTGTCTGAACTACAGGATGGGGACACCACCACCCTGGGCTCCAGCAGCGAGGACACCCTGAGCCGTGACCTGGAGCGGGTCTCTCTCGGCTCCCTGGGGAAATGGACCTGGGACATTCACTCCATCGTTCTCGATCTCTCCACGGCCAATTTCATCGACACGGTAGCTATCAAGACTATGAAGAACGTAAGTAGCTTGGCAGTTATCGTGTACAAGATCGAAAGTTTGTTTGTTTGTTTGTTTGTTAATGTTTGTTTCGGTATCATACATAACACAAAACACTAGATGATTCAAACAGGAAGATCAAGCAAAATAATACATAATTCAAGCAAATGTCGTATTTCTTGTATTTACAATCAAGCTGACCGAAGGCTGAAGCATATGCTTATTGCGCCTACCATTTTTACATTCTATTTTTTGGCATAGCTTCCTTTGGAACTTCTAGTTTTTATTATTATTATTTCGTTCTTATTATCATCATCATTATTACTATTATTAGTTATTATTATTATTATTATTATCATTATTAATAAATTAGCAATAACAATAAATAAAACAAAACTCAAAAGGATAGTGAGGCTATTAGGCTGATATGTGTCAGTGGGACTAGATGGGGGGTGTAATAATAAAGCTTTATGAATGAGTTCTAATAAAGTTGAAAACAATAATTATTGTCAAACAGGAGAAATATTCAGCATTTATGTTGACAGATCTTCCAGGACTTCAGTGAGATCGATGTGGATGTCTACATGGCTGGGTGTCAGGGTGAGTGAATACCTTCTCAGGTAGTGCCAAGATATGTCATGAATATCTTTTATCGTGGTGGTAGCCTGTAATCTATTTTCCATTTAGCCTCTGTGGTGGAGCAGTTGGAGCTCGGAGACTTCTTCACTGAGTCGATTACAAAGAGACATCTTTTTGCTACCGTCCATGACGCTGTGCTGTTCTGTCTCGACCATCGCGGAGCGTCATCGTTGCCCGGATACGAGTATTCAGTGGTGCGTCTGCAGTTGATATCTGCATTCAAATACACATGCAAACATTTAGTTTCTCTATTGCTTTGAATGACAACAAATGTCTCATTGCAGGAAATGCAGAACAGCACGAGACTTTAAGGACTTTTACTGTACATCCGTCAGCACAGCGCTCCAGGAGATGGAAAAACTATCACAACATCTACTGGAGATAACATCACAAGCTTTTTTGTAATAATATCAATGTGTTGATAACAGAGGCTAGTATTGACTGAGTACTGTAAAATGAAATAACTACAACTACTTATTTTGGCAGGCCTCTTACACTTTACTGTTGGGATATATTGATAGTTAAATATACAATTTGTCTTAAAGGTATGCAAACTAAAAGCTTAAATCTTGACTTCTGACAAGAAGCATGAGCTCATTTTAAAGTTTTATTTTCAAGGAGGGAAAGTGATTCAGTGCATTTTGAAACATTAATTGAAACATTAACAAACTGGATGAACAAAGTAAAAGCAAACATGCATCACACTGAGTGTCTGAGTGTTTTTTGGTAATGGCATACTGTATAATAACTAGGCAGGACATCATCATCAAGTGCAGTTTTTGCCCATAACAACATAGCAAACTCTGATGCTAATACATGCAAAGAGTAGATCCTTTGATGAGTTAAGTAGAGATTTAATAAAAAATAACATAGAATAATATCCAAGCAATGTTTAACAAACATCTCTCTTTACAGTTGCATAAACCTGCTGTGACCTCATTCCCTGAATATCACTTGTCTACATACTGGCCACAGCAAATGTTCTCAAAGGAAGTTGTGCACAGGTTACAGTTCCTTTTGTTTTGGTTTATAAGCTACAAGTCTTGATGGATGTCAGAAGTATGTAGGTCGAGGCTTGACTTCATGCCTTCATCATGCTCGTCCTCCGGCTGCTGTGACACCAGCTGCTGGTAGCGAGCCTGCCGCTGGTAGTCCGGATCAATGTTGATCCATTTATTGGCGACCCACTTCGTGCCACGGGTGACCACACAGCCTCCATGCAGAGAGTATTTGTCCTGCTCTCCCACCCAACCTATTGAGAAAAATAAAATAGAAATGAAAAAAAGAACAATGGTTGGCACAATGACTGGGTGGTTCAAAGGCACACTGGCCTGGAGGTCGTTGTAGTCCTTTTTATATACTGTATGGTCCTGACGAGCTCTGAGGTCTGTAACGAAAAAACAATGTCTAATTTCACTTCTGAAACACTTTTGCTTGACTGAAGCATGCTGGTGCTTTTTTCGTAGAAGTATGTGTGCTGGTACATTGATTTCTTAGCAGCTATAGAAATGTTGGCTTGTTAGCTCTTCTTTGTTTGTAGCATGTTAGCTGACATTGTTTGTTAATAGCATAGTTGTTGTGGCTGTTTTTCAGCAGCATGTTTGCTGGGTATTGATCTGTTCTTATGCCAGCTTGTCAGTTTGTAGCATGCTATTTGACTGTTTGGTAGCAGCATTGTTGCTGATATATTGATTCTTTAGGATGTTGATATGTTGGCTTGTTAGCCTTAGTTGTGTGCAGCATGCTGACTGATGTTGGTTGCTAGTAGATATCATCTTACTAGACTAAGATATAAATATACTTTAAATGCTCTCATTTAAATCTTTAACTTATCATTATGGGTCTTTCAAATGCATCTTCTATGTTGAATATTTATCTTGCTGTAATCTGTACCTCTCCCATCAGAAAGGTAGTTGTACCAGAAATCAGCTGTCCCTTTGGTAGGCTTCACCCTGAGGTTACTCTTGTCGCAATTCTTTCTGGTGTCCAAAAGATCCACGTCGTTCTGTATAAGAGACTAAAACACACAATCAAACTCAGTGATACAATTAGCTCAATATCAGGCCCAGGCACTCAACGACAAACAAGTGAGTTAACGCAGATGTGACAGACATGCACATTATGCACATAATACTTCACAGGCCCAGTGGGCTCTACAGAGCCAATTACGCACCACTTCATCATAGGTCCTGTTGTCTGCCACAGGGAATGCGGTCTCCCCGCCTCCCTCAACAGAGTTCAAGTAGAAGAGCACTGTGATGTACCTAGGTTTGCAACACAGATTTTAAATGTGTACTGTACATGTGTGTACATACCCCACACAAACACATTTTGCAAACAAATAAACAAGCAAACAAATGTTAACAATGCAAAGTCACACACAAAGAAACATGCTCACAACATAGAATGTCAATGCAAAGCAATGAGGCCTAAAAAACACAATTTAGTAATCCCACTGGACAAATGAGATCCATACGTTCACAGATATTGGCATGTTGAGAAACGTTGGTCCATTCAACCCCGTCAACGCTGCGGACCTCTGCAATCTCACCTGCAAGATGTCTCAAAGGGGGTGGAGGTGTTGGCTGCGAGGCGGGTGTGTGTGCAGGCGGTTTCCGGATAGACAGGACCGCTGTCGTGGTGGGCGTGGTAGTGCCCTCCCTGCTCATAGCGAACCACCTGGAGCGGCTCACTGAGGTCCACCAATGAAGATGGGAGCTGCGTTAGGCGAGTCACCCTTTGTTAGACAGAGGTAAAAGAAGAAAATCATCTTTATGTCTTGGCAAGTCTGGGCCAAATATCTAAATCATTTTCATTACACTCTTAAATTATATCATTTGTGAGAATTGCACACCTTGTATTTGTAATATTTTAATACAATGCATAACGTTGGGCAAGAGACAGAACTAGAGATCAGAGAACATGAAGCCTCAGCAGTGGTGTGCCTTCCTGACCTCTCCTTGAGGTCTTGGAGGACCTGGTGTGCTCCTTTGTCCTGGTAGAGCCACGTGTGTCTGCTGTTCCTCACCAGCTGACTTCTCTTCACCCCACGCTGCAGCAGGAAGCGCTGGAATGCATCACTGCTCAGAAGTCTAAATTCTGCCAGACTCAGCAAACCTGTCCAAAAGAAGTCAAAGTCAAAGTGTTTTATTATCATGTGCACAGTATAACACAAGGTCATTCTGAACATTTAAATTCTTATGACATAGCTAGCAATAACAATGTAGTAGGCATAGACAAAATATATAAAAAGAAATAGTTAAAAAAGAAAACAGATTGTTAAAAAAAAAGAGTTGCCAACAGGGCAATTATGGCAAAAAACCAATATAAATATAAAGTGTAGAAGTGCAGATGGATATGTACATTAAGTTAGATTGTGGACTGGGATGACTTTTGCTGGTTGAGGATCCTGATGGCCTGGGGGAAAAAACTGTTTTAGTCTGGTAGTCTGTGCCCAGATGCTCCGGTAACGTCTACCAGACGGCAGCAGTGAGAACAAACCATAGCCTGGGTGGCTGTAGTCCTTGAAGAGGATGTACAGGTACATGCATTGTGATGCCATGCTTAAGCTTTGGATAACCTTTATACCTTGAATTAATGGCACCATCTAAACCTCTCATTAAATTCCATCTGACTAGTCCCTTGAGACAGGTTCCTGTATAAATACCACCTAACAGATGTATTCTATTTTTAACTTATTTTATTTCATGGCATTCTATCCCTCTTTTTTATCCTCATTCTATGTATATTTTCTTGTATTCTATTTTTAACTTTATTTTTATTTTATGGCATTATGTTCATTCTACTGTCATGTAATTTCTTCATTGTAAAGCACTTTGAGCTGCATTTCTTGTATGAAAGGTGCTATACAAATAAAGTTTATTATTATTATTATTACATCGGTGGTTTAGGAAAATGTGTTTCCTACTCTTCTTGGGAAGTTGTATTTATCATTTGTGTACAATATGCTCGGGCATAGCTACTTTTCGACATATTTTGTCAGGATGCAACATTAGTCTGTCCCAAGAGCGATACAGATGGGACTTTAACCCTCTGTTTTTCAGATGGCACTCCAACCCTGTTTTTCAGACGGTACACCTGACGACATAACAAGTGCTTAGGTGTCTAGAGTAGAGTGCAGGCAGTGGGTAGAAATCAACTCACTGTCCGTGAGGGAGAAAAGACAGAATATTTCAGGCCAGTTAAGGGTGGGTAGAAATTATCAAAAGGTAGTAGATTTTGGGGGAAAGTTGATAATCCCACAGGAAATAGTGAGCAGTAACCTAAGGCCTGACATGGTGTTGCGTCAGAGACCCACATCCTGTGGAGGTTGGATGCTGAAGTTCTGTAGCCAAGTCCACTTTAAGACTACTAGTAGTCCTGATACAGGGCCCTTTGGGAATCTATCATCATATCAACTGTTGCTTCTCCCAAAGGGTCCTGTGCTGCGCCTTTAGGATTTCTTCCTACAAAAATCGGAGAGGTCTGTAACAAAAAAACAATGTCTAATTTCACTTATCCAAACAGTGTTGGAGGGTCTGAAACACTTTTGCTTGACTAAAGCATGCTGGTGCTTTTTTCGTAGAAGTATGTGTGCTGGTACATTGATTTCTTAGCAGCTATAAATGTTGGCTTGTAAGCACTTCTTTGTTTGTAGCATGTTAGCTGACATTGTTAATAGCATAGTTGTGGCTGTTTTTCAGTAGCATGTTTGCTGGGAATTGATCTGTTCTTATGCCAACTTCTCAGATATTTATATCAATCATACGATATAAATATTGTATGATTAAGACGAGTTACGTAACATATAGTTAGTTATAGATAGTTTAGACGTGAGCTGTGATATACAGTTCTTCTCAGCTCTTGGTATAATTGTTCACTGATACAATTTGGTTTCTGATCTGCTGAGCGGGTCGTCTCAAGCCAGCAGAATCAGCTGTCCCATTAGCTGACTGTTGTTGAAAGCGTTAGCGAGTTCAGAAATTATTTGAGTAATGTTGGGAATTAGGGATAAGCCTAAGCATAGGTACAGGGTAGTGTAGGCAGTTTTTAGTTGTATGTGGTGCTGAGAGCAGGTGTCGAGGGGGTCCTAGGATGCCAGGAACCACTGTTGAGCCTTCTGGAGGTGCTGTGGGCCTAAATTAACAAAACATCTGTGATGGGAGGAGACCACTTGATAACTGCAGTGACATACCTGCACTCACACAACCCTGAAGCATTTAGATTAAGTGGCTAGTGAATGGTGTTGCCTGTCTGCTGGTCCTGTAGATTTATGATGCCATAGCCTAATGTCCCCTATACAATAGGTGGGTGGGTGGATTAGTGCATCATTCTTTCTGATATATGAATTGGGCTTCTTTGTGAATGCTCACCCTGGATTATGCCAGAAGGGATTGTGGATTGGTAAATAAATATGACATTATAATTCACTATGCCTAAAGCGTAACATTAACTGGTAAGATATAAATTATGCATGGATGACCTTTAAGTTTGAACCCCCTTCTGGCTTGTATTCTACAGAATCAATGTCTTATACAGATTCTAGGATTGTGCTATATGCTGCAAGGTTGTTTGGATTGATGATAAACGCATCTCTCTGGTATGAGAAATATGTGAATTTCCTTCCACTTGAAAGGCTATTGCATTTACTCAATAACAGACTGGAACAATTCACAAGTGTTGAAAGCAAATTGCAAATCAGACTTAAATCAGTGCATCAATGTGTCTTTTGTAAACAGCTGTCTTTGTGTGGCTTGGCTTTGTCTCACGGTTGGACAGTTCAGGAAGTGGAGGGTTTCCAATTTGCATTGCTGCTCTTCCCAGTGACATGCGATGAGGTCAATAACAGGGTATCCACAGCTTTATGAAAGCCAGATTTTACTCATGGTAAACTTTACGGAGGCAGACACCGGTCGATATCAAGCCAGTTCTCATCAGCGATGACACAGAAATCACACACAAGAGTGGCATACAAAACGACTGCTTCTGAAATGTAACTACTAAGCATCAGCAACCCTAACCCTATGTTCAGCATCAGTAATAGATTACAATGCAACCATCTTTATCCTTAATTATGGCACAGCGACCAATTATGTTTCTGTTTTGCGTTCAGTCAGCAACAATTAAAACATGCAGGTGGTCAATTCAATATGAAGCCAAACATAAACTGTGTACAAATGTACACTGACTTACCAATCTGTAGATCTAGGCTACTTGTAGATAAAATTCAACTGTCGATCATTCCTGGTGAACACATCTATTACTGCGTTGTAAAACTCGTCCTCATGGGCCTTCAGTTTACTTAGCTCTCAATTGACAGAATGGCAAGGGCTGGTATTTGTCAGGACCAACTGTTTCTTCCAAGTCATGCTTATACAAAAAGGCAAGGAGCTGTGTGGGCAATTTGCCCCTTACTGTTTGCGAGCCATATAATCCCACAAGATTGGTTTTCAACCTGACAAAATCAAACTACTTTTTTTGCTAGCTACCTGATGTAGTGATGTTCGCATCCAGGCACACAAGAGACCTTAATGTTGTAGAATATAGGATCGAAGTGCGCATGTGCAACAGTGTTTTTTGGCTTGCATTCACAATGAATGGGCATAAAAGCCCTGCTTACTCTCCCTATTATTGACGTGTAACTGCTACATTTTTCATCATAATGTATAAACTATTGAGGTAATACACAAATTAAATATATAAATCACAAGAATAAACAGTAATAATACAAATACAAGTTTATTATATGAAATATTATTGGGTTAG
>CABFOP010038287.1:0-16550 GCA_900683385.1 Anoplogaster cornuta
TCTCTCTCTCTCTCTCTCTCTCTCTCTCTCTCTCATGCCTTTGGGAGAGGAGAAAAAAAAGAAAAGAAAAAAAAACCTCTTCCAGGGCACGTCTGAAACTGTGACAGCCCCGCCCATTCCCAGTCCTGTGTGGTTTTTGCACCTGCCTCACCACTCCTGCCACTTTGAGCGCAAAAACCTCAAAGCTCTTCCTCTACCTGCAGTGCAGTGATTCAGCCCTGCCCGTATAGACCCGTATAGCTCTCTCTCTCTCTCTCTCCTCGCAAAGCCACCCACTCCGAGGCATCACCTCCAGGTATGCAACGCCAGGGGCCCCGATGAAGACGCACCACTATAGGCGATATTTGTGAACGAGAGCGATTTTGCGCTCCATGTCAGGGAGCGCAAATCCTGCCCCCCTGTCCGCGCACGACGGGGAAATGCGCTAAGTTACAACGGAGGTGGACGCAAACATGCAATAGGTGACACAGTGGGCAACCACAGGTACGACGCACGTACGACGCGCTCCCTCCCTTCCCGGACCTCCTCGCTGAACTTTACCCGCTGGCATTCGCGCTGATGGCTTCCCTGGGTGAAGTTGGAGGCTTCCTGCACGGCATCGACGGGGTCGGACACGTCGGGTCCCATTTCCTCCTCACCCCTCTGGGGGACGGTCCGACGCTGCTGGGGGAGCACCTGGTGCCCGGGGAGAGGCTCTCCCGGAGCACCACGGCGGACCTAACTCACCTGAAGGGGATTCTCAGGAGGAGACAGCTGTATTGTAGGACCGGGTTTCACCTGGAGATACTTCCGGATGGCACTGTGCAAGGGACGAGGAAGGATCACAGTCGCTTTGGTAAATATTGTGTTATTTCCCCTAGAGGGATCAATAAAGTGTAATCTAATCTAATCTAAATTGATGCTTTTTATATATTTTGGTACCCCACAAATATACAATTAAAAGGTCAAAATGATGATAATGATGATACTTATTATTATTATTATTATTATTATTGCTGTTGTAGTTCTTCTCTAAAACCTAGGCTATTATAGTTGTAATAATGTTTCTGAAAAACAAAATGTACATGCCAACACTGTGGCAGACTTCAATTTGGTTGTTGCTCTTTGGTAATAATCTTTCATCTTTGTCAAAGTACTTACACAACATCTGTGTTCTTCACCTCCAGGTATTTTGGAATTCATAAGCCTCGCTGTGGGGTTGATAAGCATTCGAGGGGTGGACAGTGGACTCTATCTGGGGATGAACGACAAAGGAGAGCTGTACGGATCTGTAAGTACCCAGCCCGTCCATCTTTGCTTATTCATGTTGCCTCATCTGCCTCAGAGTTAGTTCTTTATGAAGATATTTCCAAATAATGAATGCAATGTCAAATAGATTGTTTTTATATTTATTGTGCCCTGACTCAGGAGCCAGTTCTTGTCAACTATAGATTATGTTGTACCCTTTTTTTCATTTCAGGAAAAGCTAACAGCTGAGTGTGTCTTCAGGGAGCAGTTTGAGGAGAACTGGTATAATACATACTCCTCCAACCTCTACAAGCATGGAGAAAAAGGGACACGTTACTTTGTGGCATTAAATAAGGATGGCACGTCAAGGGATGGGACAAAGTCCAGGCGACATCAGAAATTTACGCACTTCTTGCCCAGGCCTGTGGACCCAGATCGTGTGCCAGAGCTGTACAGGGAGATCCTGGGACACAGCTGAGACAGGCGGCCTCTGGTGCAGATCAGGAATAGCTGCTAATGCTGCAGCCCTCACTGGGGAGGGAACCAGGGATGTGGCCAGTCCAGGCTGGTAGACAGTGGAGCCAGCAGCCCAACCAGCAGGGTAGCCCGCGTTACGGATAAAGGCACCGGGGCCTCTTCTAGGAATGCATGGGCCATCTCTCAGCGGCCGGGAAGACTAGTCTAGAATGTCCGACTTTGTCAGCCCTGCACGCCAAGCATGAGGGGGTCATTTGTTTCAGAGGCCAACCGACCCTACAAGTACCTGCGTGGAATAGGAGAAAGAAGGGGAAGCGGAGCAGAGAGAAGTCGAACGAGTCAGGGAGTGTCTCCTCTGTGCCGGCTCGGATGAGTCTATTGGACAGAGACGCCAGTCGGTGTGGAGTCCAGGGGAATCTGTACTATCACGAGAATGGTGTCAGAGAGCCTCAGTTTGTTCGGAAGGACTTTGAAGGAATTCAGTTTTTTCTTACCTGTGTCTAGACTCGTTTGAGAGCAAAATGTAAAACATTATTTATTCATTTTAGATACATATATTTATGTTATATATTTATTTATTGAGAATATATTTTTACAGTTAGATACATGCAGTATAGAGAAGCCACTAGAAATTGTATCAATAATATGTAAAGACTGAGACACTGTAATGTCTTTTATTCTGAGCTTTCTCATATTGTGTGGGAAATGTTTGAAAGGACCCCCACTGCAACCCAGATACATATTATCAAGCCCATGGAGAAAGTGAGTGCATCATTAATGTCAGGAAATTCAGTGAGTCTTTTTGACATGATAATTAGAATGAGAAAAAGTGATGATTGATGCCGACTGTTACATGTTCAATAAGAGCAGAATCTGTAGTGAACAAACTGAAGACAAACCTAGATTATTCTCGTCAAACAATAAACTGCTCTAAACATGATCTAAATTCTTTTTTTCTTGAGAAATGAATATATTTTGTCTGCTCACTGTGCTATTGTCCACTGGTAATCCAACAGCGCGCCGTTAAAGTAACAAGAGTTAAGAGTTTTAACAGATCAATAATTTAAAAGAAGTGTATTTTGCTGGTTGGCTTTGTCTTTCAAAATTTTGTGAGTTTAAACATATAAACCCACTTACGAGGTCAATGTTGTCTTTCTTTACGATCGCCATTATGCTGAGAGACAAGACATAGTTCCAATGCATGCATTAAACTTCAAAGCGTCTCTCCTGAATCCTCTGAACGTAGTGGCTGCACAATGACACGATCAGGGCCAAATAAAACCTGACCTTTAGCTCAGACCCGACCACTTGGCAGCTGTATAAAACCGGAGGTCAGAGCGATAAGGATTAAGTAATCTCTGTTGACAGTTTCAGAAGTATAGTCTTGTTGAAATGTATTATTAAACAAAGGAAGTCGACATCTCTAGCAACTGAAACCTTTTGTTTCCCTTGATTATTTTATAATAGCGTATCCTCTCATCCGCCGTTGTAGAAAGCAGCTCCGTAAAGGTGTTACATGTCAAAATGGTTCACAGGGAGATTGTCTTACAATATTCCCGCTTCTTCAAAGGTAGACCAGGAGCCTGTCTTCAGAGGAAGTAAAGACAAGTATCTGCATTTAGCTGTTCGACTAACCAAAAGAACGTGATCGAGGAAACGCGGGATTTCTGAGGTTACGAGCACATTATGATCATTAAACAACAGCTGAATTAGCGATTTCTTTTTTTTAAAGTCTCATATCTCTGTACAGTTTCCTCTACGGTTGGGAGGAGATCTGTGTTGAAGCATGAAAGCTAAGCCTGTGATCTCAGCATCTGTGTGATGGCAAGCCAGTGGGTGTCTTGATATGGGAAGTCTGCCCTGCTGCCAACTCTCTCTCGTCTGTGATACTATGGGACTTTCCCATGTGCACACCTTGAACAGCAACACATTTCACACTTCAATTAACGCCAGTATCCAGTGTGTATTATAACCTATGAGTGCACGGACATCCCCCCTGTCCACCACATAAACACATACATTCCAATTACAACCTGCAAAAGAATTGGATGGGTTTTCTTTCCTGTTAAACGATATGTGAAAAGCCATCATTTCTCATCACTCTTTAACCTACAGTGCTAATATAAAACATGCTAACTTACAGTCATAAAAATGATGAACAGAGTTGTGCTGAACTGTCTTCACTCCTATCCTGTCCTGTCCTTCAAACCCAAAGAGAGTGTTGCCATAATATAGTCTGGCCAGCTGCTTATTTTCGGTTGTTCCCTCCGAGATCTCCAAAGGGACATAGCGTTTCAAAGTAGGGTTCGTCGCCATTACCTCTTCTCGGACTTTGTGTAAATGTGCCACCACCCCTTTTGACATTTCGGTCATCTCTCTGAACAACGCTGGAAACCCTGACTTGTGATACCCGATGCCCAGAAGTGCTCTTTGGCACATGTTTAACTGATGTTTTGGATTCGACCCGGCTTTAAGACAGATGCTTTTGTTTCCCTACTCCGCCTCCACCAGGTGGTCTGTGGCTCCTCACTGAAAACACTTAAACCCCTCGTCCGCACCCACTCTGGAGGCTGTCTCACACGCTTAATGGACGCTCCCCGACTTTCATCGCCTCCTCAGCCGCGGCCTTAAAGGGCTCTCGAGGAAACCCAATCAAGTGTGTGCGTCGTGTGTGTGGTGTGGTGTGTATGGCGAGGGTCCACAGGCAGGTGTGGAAGTCAGTGATCTTCCTCGTCTATCTTCACAGTCCAGTCAGACGGTGCAGGTGTTCCCTCAGCACTCACAGCTCTCACACTCTGATCTCAGCCCTCCTGTTTGTCGGCCAGGGGGATATAGGAGGCGAGGCAGCAGCAGCAGGAGGGTGGAAATATGGCTGGCTTTGTTGTCTGCCCCCAATTATCAGAGAGCATAATTTCTATATTTAGAAGGCTGGGCTGTGGAAGACAGGGGAGGTGCCAGGAGCTCACCTGTTGTTCTAAAGCCGAGGCCACTTCTAAGAGTGTGTTTGCTGAGGGATGGTGTCTGCAGCTTTGTGTCATTTGAATCCTGCAACTATTGATTTCAGGCTCTTTGTTGTTTGTTTATTCCTAAGTAAATTGCCGTGCTCACAAATTATGAGCTGCGAGTGTGTTTATAGGGATTACATCAGAAGTGTAAGTATAGCATTATCCACTTGATATTTTTGGCTTTTACCCACGAAAGGTTCATGTCCAGAGAGACTTTCTGGAAAGACCTGCGCCACAGTAGGGGCCATGAGTGGTGGTTCATCCCCAGTATCATCCAACAATCTATATCTAGGCATCCATCCATGCATCGATCTATCCATCCATCCATCCATCCATCCTTCCACCCATCCTTTTTACTGGCTGAAAAATAAATCCTCTCTTACACACTCGCTCTATTGTACTTCTTTCGAGTTCAATCATTTTAAATGTCAGAGGAAAGACGGTTTTGCGGTCTGCTTTCCGCAAACGGCAATTAGATCAGCATGCCTGATTTACTGACAGTCCACATCCCAAGCTGTCAGCTCCAATGGAAAATATGCTGCTCTGTTTGCATCTCCATGGAGACATTAGTAGAAAACAACAATGTTTAGGTGTTGCGGAGAAAAAAAAGCCGGCGCACTGTCCTAACAAGGCACACATACTGAACAACACACCAGCGCTGTCCGAGTCGCCCTGAGTGACTGACAGTGTTTTGTTAATCTTAAGGCATCAGAACATACCTGAGGGAGGCTGTGCACAGGAAACGCTGCTGGTACAACAAACAGACAGCTGCCATCTGTAGCATCTGCAATACACCACAGTTACAGTCAAGGCAGACTGAGAAGAGGGAAATGGGCTGTGGCCATATATAATATATAAAACTATAATTATAGTATATTATAGGTATTATTATTTGATGAAAGTGGCACCTACTCTCACAAAAATATTAGTAGCATAAAATTAAGAAAATATATACTTCTTAAAGGATAGTAGGGAAGTTCTGAGAAAACACATTTACAGGTTGTATCATCTATATTTTAGAGATTGAGTGATGAACCTCAGGAAGTGATTTCTTGGCCGAAAGGGATATTTGTAATTGCCCTCTTCTTTATACAGCCCATTTACCTCTCCTCCATGTCCACCCCCCTCTAACATCCAAACACCACAGCCTCTCGAACCCCTATAACTTCGATGCCTTCAACCTCCTGCGGTAACCCCCCAGCCCCGCACATCTGCTGACCAAACCAGTCTGAGTCCCCGTGGAGCAGCCTTGTCACCCCTGGCCCATGTGTCCACATTACAAAGCCACAAATTAGGTCTTGACATTTGGGCGCTATAATTGCCCCCTGAAAAGCATGAGGCATCAATTAGGCTCTCAGCGCCATGACAGGTTATCCCTACAGGACATAATCGCCCTGCCGGACTCCTGCATCAGGGCACACACACACACACACACACACACACACACACCAGAATTTTTACCTAGTTCAGTGATGAGCTTTTGGCAGCAATTTACCTCAGACATACAATATTTTTAAGTAGATACATTGTGATCTGCCGTAATGCTTGACAGAAATATCATAGATTTCTAAATAGTTTGACAGGCTCAATAAAATTTATCATCATTTCAAAATGATAGATGTGTGACAATCATCTATGTGTGGAGGCTGTGCTGGAGGTCTCCGGGTGCTGCTGCAGTAATAGCCGCCTACACGCCTTTGATTTCCCGACTCTGCTGCTGCCTGACAGTTTTTTCTCCCACAGGGCTCAGAGATCTTTAGGGTCAGAATAAAGGTCAATTGGTTCATTTCCATAGCTTCCACTTTCAACATTCTTCTAGAAGCAATTCAATCAGCAGTGAAAACACTGGTTAGCAGCACGGAGTGACCAACCGTCGAGGATGCAGTGTATTCATAAACAAGATGAATGCATCCCACATAGAAAATCAATTCTGTGCAAGTCTGCAAGATTGCCGGGTTTAATTTTGGAGTAATGCTGTGGGATATTAGATGTTAGGCGTAATATTTGACATAACTAAATTAATTCAAAGGCTTTGAACATTCAGCCTAATGAATGATAAATAAGTAATACGTAGCAATGAATTTTGGGGCATTTCTATTGGTGTGGTGGGATGATAAGGTTATATAATATTAATGATTCAGATTTATCATTGGATTTTTACAATGGACATGTGGACAAAATGTAGAATTTACTAATCAACATAAATTCTAAAATCAACAAAACCTTAAGGAAAGTGCACTTTTAAATGTCACATATTACATTACCGTTAGGCGTGGAGTATGAATCATGACAGAGAAAAATAAACAATAATAAATTGAGCCGTTTGCCTAGAAATTAGATGGAAGTCAAATAAATCTTCCATTCCACACCATTAAATTATCTCACAGTATGAAGTAAAGCTTTCACTTCATCAAAGTAGATTTGTCTTGAAAGATCATACCGACTATATATATATATATATTTTCTGTGCCTGTGGATGGAGGGGGGAGTCCACCTTTATAATACTTAGGTAAAGAACATGGTAGGGAGGTCATGGGGAAGACTGTACTCTCACTACCTACTGGTGAAAGTGGAAATGTGCTTTGTTGCCCCTAAGTCAGGCGGAAAATTGCAAACCCATTTGTCATTGTGTGCCAAGATGTAGAGGTCAGTCAATGGATTCCTTCATGACAAGCTTACGGAATTGAATGTTTTCCACAGCCTCACCCCTTCACACCTGCACCTCCAGGTAAAATAACAAAACAGGGGGAGAACGAGAGAAAAGAGGGCTTAGAGCGAGAGACTTAAAGACAGGGGAGAGAAAAACGATATGCAGGAAGAATTTACCATGAAACCGTGCACGTCTATTGGCCATTTCACTTCATTTGAACCCAATATACATTTAGCTCACAGTGGCAGATGAAATGCCAGGTTTTGGCAAACATCCAAACCTGCAGAATACCACTAATTATCTGAGCCTGTGACCACATAACATTCTTACATGCTCAAAAGGATGTTGTTTGTTATCCTCGGGGTCAAAACAGCAATTGGTTGATTTGAGTAAAGCAATAACAGAAACACTTAATTAAACTTTTCCACTGCATGATTGACTTCTTAATCCTCCCGAATAGCATCTGACTGCAGATGTGTTTCCTACAGCTCAAACCCACATGGAACATCAAAGCCACATGCCAAAGTGATTTACCTTTTGAATCGTTCACTCTTACACAATACTGTGTGTATGTCGTAGTGTGCAGAACAGCAAACACATGGCAGCATGTTAATGAAATAGTGTCAGCAGAAGATAGAAATCAATAATAAAGACATATTTCTTAACAGTTGTTTTTCTGCTCATACCTCTGCCCACTGTTGAAGTCAACAGAGATTTGATTTTTTTTTTTTTAATTCAGGGGGTGGGGCTAATTTGTGCAAATGATTACCTCATTGTATTGGTCCTCTTTGTAATAGTGAAGATGGTAAGACGATCACTACAGCAATGCCAGGCAGACGAAAACAAATAAATTAAATATTATTTAGGTGATTATTAATAAGAAATGGCAATGTGTGAAATTCTTTTGTGTGTCTAATAAGTCAGATTGCTACATAGATACAGTCCAAACAGGGTTTTACCTTACAACGTATTAATCTGTACCTCTTACATAGTTACATTGTATAAATCACAGGGCTAAACATGAACAAGACCCAGCGAGTTACAAGGCACAAGCGATCCAAGAGTGCCGCTTGACTCCCAGTTGTTTTGGAGAACAGTGAGGAATCACAGCCAAAACAGAAAACCACTTCAGAGGAATCAGTTTGAATCAATAGTCTTATAACATGCTGCACTCCAAATGTTACATCCAAATCCAAGTTACATCACTTCTAAGAAAAATGGTGCAGCCTCTCTACATATGAGGTGTGCAATGTAAAACGTGCCGGTAAATAGATCCATACATTTTATACAAATGTCATGATGCATTGCAGTGCAGGTGTACTTAGTAACAGAAAGCTATGAAGGATCATAACCACAAGTCCTGAAATATCGCCTTCATACAGAAAGAGCATATGATTCACTTTGCTCTTCCCCAGCTTGCTGCTGTGATCTCTGGGAGTTTTAGCAATACAAAATGCGGGGAACTTCAAACAAGCGTTGCAGCGCAGCTCGATCCTCCTCCACAGTAATAACTTAAGAGTGCTTCTGGAAGGAGGAAATCCCCTGGCTAGGAATGGCACATCACTCCACTACAGAAAGAAAGAGCTGGGCTGTTTAACACAGCCAAATCCACCTTGAAATAACAAGCCCAAAAGCCTATCATATTGGATAACATTACAAACCACAGCGTTATAGTTACAGAGTCCACATTAATCTAGGTACAAACTTCCACATTACATAAATCCAAGGTTTCTTGAGTAGAGTTGAGTAGAGAACTAACATTCAAATACAACTGATTGTATTCAAGTTCCCCACAAACTAATCCTACGCTAAGACCATAGCCTGAGGCAGTGCTTTCTCTGATTCATGTTTTTAGCCATGTTTTCATTTGACAAATTGAAATGGCAAGAAATCAAGTGTGGCCCAGAAATCTCAAACATTATTATCCCCTTGGCAAAGTCAATCTGAAGTATAAGAGTCTTTTGTGAAACAGCACCATTGCCTCCTTGGTATTTACAGAATGGGACACCATGGCCTTATATTCAAGCCCATTAGCCAACGTTTTGTTCCAGCCCAAATGTTTATACGCCACATAAAATAGGCATGTGAGTATTACCCAGCAATCAAAGTTATCTCAGACAAACTCAAGAAGAGAAGTCGGCCTATTACGAGCCTATATCAATCATAATCCATCCCAGCATGCTGTTTAGGACTGCTGAATTCTCCCAGCTTATCACAAGATACAGAGGATAGAGAGGACAGAGCCTCAAGCAGGCCTTTATTTTGCCAAAGCCTGCATGCCCTCCGGTATCAAAGGCAACGTAAGAAACCATAGCAAGACGCTGCAGCAGGTGATAAGCGATGACCCAGCAGAGATGTACGGGAGAACGTCGTGGAGAAAGAAGGTTGGCAAGCATGTGTTGCATGTTGATGACAACCTTTAAGAAACTTTGACAAACATTATGACATTTTGTCTACAATTACAATAGATAAGAAAATAAATAATGCACCGGTAACTTGCAGTGGAGAGACGTCTGCTGACATAATCTTATCATGCAGGGGACTTAGATGACGATTAGAAGAGTGTTAATAATAATTGGGCGATGCCACCACTGAAGAGGTGTTGCTCTCTCTCACTTTGAACACATTTAGTCCCAATTAGGAATAAAAATGCATCATAGAAGAATGATAGGTGCTCGTGGAGAAGGTGAGTCTTTGTCTAGAATGGCCATTTTGGAGCTTAAAGTGTGAATTCTACAAATAGAGTCACAACATCAGGTACATCATCTCCACAAATTTGGGGACAGTGTTGCACTACTTTGTTTTGAGGATTAATGAATCCAAATGAATTCCAAATTGAGTGCTGGTTGTTTCCCACAAACCTTTTAAATACTTTAAATACTAATGGAAAAAAATAGCATGGCCCTAAGCCTCAGTGATAATATGGGAATATATACTTTTACCTGCAAAATTAAGTGTGAACTCGTCCTTTGACCAGTTTGAGAAATCTTTACCTTTCTCTTCCTTATAGGCTCACTGGTATCAAAATGAATACACACATTAGTTGTTGGACACAGGTTTGTTTTTTTGATGATGCCGTGGCCTAGGAGGTTTCTGCCTCCTAATAAGCCATGCATGCATACCTTTCCACATCCCAGTAGCTAATCGTCATGCAGATCTGGCCAAGAATAAAGTAGTTGAACACACAGGAAATATCCTCTTCAAGCATTCTAGAGTTACCCCAGTGCTTCCCAATGCCTTGACCAAGAACATGTCAGTATTATCTGCTTCAGTAGACAGAAATTATACTTCAAAGCCTTTAGACTCTCCAGAATGGGGAGTCAGTTAACTGTTCCAGTGTTTGAGTGGAGGACCATTTGCTCCATTTGCTTGCTCTAATAGGCTGCTCGAGCTCACATCATTCACTCTTTTTTTGGCTCTGTTACTCCACCGCAGGTGTGTTTTTATTGAACTCATACTTATCAGTGAGGTGATCGGAAACCTGTTGCCAGCTGAGCAGGTCGTTCTCTCAGTGTTATGAAACTGGAAATGCATTTCTCATAAATTAGATAGACACTGCACTGTTTGATTGGAAAAAGAAGAAATAAATGTCCTTGTATTCATCAGTAGGACTCAAGGGTAAGATTTGCATCAAATATCACACCAAATGTGTCAAGCAGCAGAGAGAAGCTGTACTTCTGGCTGATCATGTACTTCTGGCTGATCATGTACTTCAGGATTTGGTCTTTCATTTCATTTAGCAACAAATATATGCAATGGTTGTTGAGAGGATATGAGCTTTCATTTTTCCTCTGCAAGCTGCATTATATAATATATATGATTTTTAATAAGGTGTGCCTTATAGTAATGGCAAAATCATAGATGTAATTCATGTCATCCAGAAAGCTGGAAAATATTATAATTTGTTGACTTTTTGTCCTTGCGCTTGCGGTTACAACTTTGACGTGGTTCAAGAATGAATTGAAGTTACCTTTAAAAGAAATGAGCCAGGATAAGCTATAGCCGCTTCTCTCAGATAGTTGACACCCTCCTGCTAGGGCAGATCAAAGTGGTTCTCTGTGCACATTAGGAAAATACAGGGGACTCATTTTGAGTGCTCAAAGTGCCACATAGATGCTTAGCCATACATTCCCCCTGTCAGAGGCAAACAAAGACAGTTTTCTGAGAGGAGAAAGGCATGTCATTTCTCCAACATGCCTCACCTGTGGTGACCAATCACAATAGTGGTTACAATCCCAAGCCCTGAAGGAAGATAGGTGAGGGTTTATGTTGTCATTGGTGGATGTTTTACAATCTAGTGTTATACATCTCGCAGCTAATGTTTATTTTCACAGGGACCACCTCATTCCTTTAGTCTGACCCATAAAGATGCTATGTGTGATCATAACAACATAGGAGCATGTTAAAATGTCGGCTGAGAATCTGACTTTACACATCCATCTGGGTTCTGCTGTGTCAACAAGCAAGTTGTCATCCTATGAACTGGAATGTTATCTTCATTTTCAGTAACACATACAAATACAAACATGGGAGAAAAACGCATGCTGTGTACAATAGTACAGTCTGTATTATGTCATGCTTTGAAAAGTAATTCCTCTGTGGTGATATCCACTGGTGAATAGTATTGAATAGTACTATATTGGAGGTGCAGCCAGAAGGACTCCTGGAGTGGTGGATGTATTGAGAAGCCCATATTGTGTTCCATTACCTACCATGGTTAGTACACCTGAACTGAACAATAACCTAAGACATATTAGTCCAAATAAAAGATTGATTTATTGAAAGGGACCGCTGAGGTACGACAGCTTCAACACCGGCATTTATACAAATAAATAACATGCTGTCTTTAGGAAACAGCCTACTCAGTCTGACATGGAGCCTGTTGCTATTTTGGACAGATAATGTAAGATTAGCCAACTCTGACAAAATGCTGTTTTAAAGGTTAAAGTTGGCAAATAAATCTGTGCACGGCTGTCCTGGGACTGTAACTCAGGAACTCGCTGGAGCTCACAAATCACGGCTGGCCTGGCACTGGAACTCAAGGCCTCCTGAAATCAGTCATGATCTGACAGAGCATCAGATCAATAATAAAACATTACTGATAGCCTTGAGGTTTGAGTTGCCTAGAGACCATGTAATGGAGAATGTGTTCAAGTACATGGATTTGATGGATAAGAGAATAGCAGAGCCAATGAGGTAGATAATTATGGGTGCAGATGTCTTCCCTGGCAATCTGACATCTCTGTTTTGTGCATTTGAAGCCAATACCTTTCTATTTAGCCACTAACAAGCAAAATCGTGCAGAGGCATTCTTTCAATTCTCTTCAGTCTTGAATAGGTTTCACCCTTCTGTGATGTTGCAGGGCAGAAAAAGAGAGAAGAAAAAAGCTGATGACAGGGTACTTTCATGTTACTTATCGTGACACTCTATCAAACCCATCTAGATGGGCAAGACAAAGTACCACCAGGTCCCCTAGCTTTGAGCAGAGTTTCATCTAGCCGTATAGTGAGATGAGCCATATCTCCCCGCCTTTACTCCTCGGGGGAGATGAGAGCTTGGTGGTCCACTCATTTAGACCACAGTGAAAAATAGGGAGTCTGATTGACACAAGATAAGTCTAGTCTTAATCAGGAGGAGATATCTGTGTTTTAAGAACAAATACAAATACGGAGCTGGCTAGGTACACACCCGTCTCACGCAACATTTCTCATGAGACACTGTGTTTTCGATCAAAAGATCCTAAATAATACACATTTCGAGAGAATGCATGTAACGATGTCTGGAGCAGGACTGAGAAAACAAACTGAGAAGCAAAGAAACATCTATTATATCCATATATAATCCATAATGCATAATAAATAAATAAATAAATCCATTGTGCATTTTTTTCTTTGCCAGGTATGGCATTTATTGGTGTACAAATATGGGCACGCTTATAACTACATACAGTATCATGTGCCAGCAATAAATCATATCGTAGTAATAAAACCATTATGGCAGCAATGAGCCAATGTCCCAACCCTTGACGTTTTGTTGTTAGTGTATCTGGATCACACTCCATGGCAGCCAGGCTACCTTGCATCTCTTGGTCAACACCAGTAGCCATGATGTTCCCAGACCGTCGCTGAGTGTGTATCAATAGAGGCAAGTAAAGGTGAGTGAACAGGAGAACGTGCTTTACCTACTGCTCCGGCTGGCTTGATGTTAGTAAGTGTAGTGTCCAGGATGAGGAGACAGGATGAGAGAGAAAAAAGTAGCAAATCCATCTAAAATGAATGTAAAATCTGTGGTGCTAATTTCCTTGTAATCCCAATATAAATAAAGCATAGCATCATCAATCAACCATCCATAGCTGGAGGTTTCTAATTATATTTGGCAATGACACTTAACTCTTCATGTGTAATCCAAATACTACTGGTTGATTAGAATCCATTTAAAATTGGGGAAAGTATCAATACCAAAAGATTTAGCATGACATAAAAGTCATTCCTACTTGAAGAGATGGGCAAAGAAAGCATTTTTTTTCTCACTGAAGTAAATAAGTGAGAAAATAAATGGTAATTTGAGAATAGGGGTGTAGGCCCTGTTTGGTCAGTCATTGACCAGTGCAAGACCATTAAGCCCCTCATAGTGCTCCTCATAAAGAGTGGTGGTTCAAACAGCACGATGAAAGGTGCAGGTATGTGGCACAGTGGAGGCATGTAATTTCCTCTTTTACTGTAATGCCAGTTCAGAGCTTGTTCCTGCATGGAGGCACTTGGAGGCATGGAGGCTACACTGGGAAACCCCAGCTCCCTGCCAGACTACAATATCATCTCCAACAATACTGCCAGGTGTCAACTTGTGACTCCACAATAAAATAGCACATTTTTTCCACAATGCATAAGTGAGTAGTCCATAAATAGCATGAATGCTGGCTTGATTTGTTTTTTTCATCCATTCATAGTTTAAGCTCTGTCCAGAAGATACATAATCTGATAATGCATTTCACCCCACCTTTTGTGAGGTCTTGGGGTGGTTGAACAGGTTAAGGTACATACTATGTATTGCAACATCATGCTCGGAGGTACCTGTACTATTTTGTCACCCCCTTTCTCTCTCCCCTATCTTTCCCTTTTCTCTCTACTATTCACTGTTAGAGTACTAAATTCATCTATAATTTTTAAGATCACCAACACAGCACCAAAGCTGAAGTCCCCAGCAAGGGTGGAATTCTTACGTGGGAGAGATAAGGACAGACTACTCTATTTGTCAGTGCATGGGGCCCCTTAAGGGCCCAAAGAATCTGTGTCCACACACTCTTTCTCCTGCACTCTGACATTTTCTCAGCAGTATGAGGTTACATACAAGGAAAAAGACATCATCAAGCCTCTTTTTCTCATGTTGTGGACAAACAGCCTCTTACTCTTGTTTCTGGTGGCAAATGTCAATTGTTCTCAAAAGGTTGCCTGCAAAATGAAGCATTCACTAAATGGGAATGGACAAGACCTAGTATATTTAGATGACCTATGAATCACTTGCTATTTTTAACAGCAGCTTCTTTTTAGTAGGTTGACCTGTGACCTGTTAAGTTCTTCCTGATTTTTAGAAAGGAGCAGAGAGCACAAAGTGTAGTGAAGTACATCCCCAGGATTACAAGTGTTCCGGGTAAGAGTTGTAACCTGCGGTGGCTGCAGGCTAGCGGGGTCACAGCCCACCCATGGGGGGAGGGTAGACGAGGTCACAAGGGCTGTGGACGATACATGTTCCCAGACGAGATGTAGACAGCTTCACAGCCCAAACACAAACCACAGGAAAGCATTGGCAGACAGGCAGGAAAGGCTCAATTCTTGATACCTTCCATGAATTTTGTTAAATCCCAATGCTAAGCGTTGACTCTATGAGGTTCTATGTTAGGTCTATAAGCTAAGTGGGTTTTGCACACTAGCCAATAGAGGCCCAATTTCAGGTTAGATCATACTGACCATTAATTGTACTTTGAATCTAGTGACATTTCTTAGAAGTCCAGGAAGGATTACAATTTGGACAGCACAAGCAAAATGACTGGCAAGGTGCTCTTGCATACTTGATTGCAGTGGGACACAGAAGTTTCTCAGAAAAAAAAAGGTTATAGGATCTCTGAAAAGGCAGCCATTGTTCATCATCTTGAGCAAATGACTTTGTAAAATTGAGAGGAAGAAAGGCAAACCACTGGACCTATGTGATAGCAGGCCTTGAAAGAGGAGAGCACTGATCCATGAGTGAAAAGCGCCTTATGTCAAATATAATTGTCCTGCCCTGAAAAACAAGCTACCGATGTCTGATTTGATTCCCTCCTGTTTGGCTCAAGTTACTTCCTGTCTGCTTTAACCATGTTGCCTTTACAATGAAGCTCCTGGGGAGTCCTTGGGATGCTCTGATACCCTCGTCCACCAAAGAGTAGAATTTAATGACCTCTCATTTTCCTGTCTTTTGCTTTGTTTGCTTTGTTCAAAATAACATTGAATATTTCATTCGACTTCAGATGTTAAATGGAACAAAGAAATAGACAAGTCATGAATTCCTCACAACTTGTGACTTTTGTAGCTGTAAAACTTGATAAACCCCATATGCCTGATAAAGATTCAAGATGAGGCCAACACAATCCATTATTGCATGATTCCATAACTGCATGATTAGAGATACTGACAAAGCAAAATGGAGGAAGTGGATGTCTCCTGTGGACACTTGTCATGCTCCATATTGCTTTGGTCTGTGTGTTGAGGTAAGACCGCCTGCCGTTGTTGGCTCTGTGGTGAGATGTCTGCAGTGGCCCTTCTCCTGGGTTTGCTTTGCCCGTTACTGCCGGCCTGGAAGCATGTCCAGCTGTCCTATCATTCTGTCAACGCTGCTGTCTCCCACAGCCCCAGATTAAAAACGCCAAAGGGGCCGCCAGGAAAAGTGGCTCGCCCCGTCTCTCAGGACTTATGTCAAAAATGTTTCAGTCCTCAGGTAATTTGCTACAGTCGGGGATCCTTTCACTATTTACTTCAAAGAACCTTGCAAGGAGAGAGAGAGAGAGAGAAGAAAAAAGAAATGAAAGAGAGGGAAAATGATATTTCGTTTTGGGTAGTGACAGATGTACATTCTTGAGTATTGACATGCGATCTGAGAGTCCTCCTTCCACTGCAGGGATGACTCTCAGATCGCATGTCAATACTCAAGAATGTAC
>CABFOP010038318.1:2669-15101 GCA_900683385.1 Anoplogaster cornuta
TGTGATCCAGCAGAGGGCGCTCTTATCGATTTGTTCGATAAAATAGCCGGTGTCAGAGATGCGAGCTTACATGAAAGAGACTCCTCTCTCTAGAATAATCGTGCCTATTATTCTCTATCGATTCAAGCCATATTTTCGTGTTGGAGAGTGAGAGCTCCAGATTTAAGGATCTTTGAGGAGCTGTAGGTGTCAAACAACAGGTGGGTTCTCCAACAGCGCAATGTAACGGCTTCGTTTCACTAATGTGTGAATAGACAGGACTATATTTAGCTTACTTTATTCTGGATAGTTGACAATATATACCTGTACATACTTTTTTTTTCTTTTTTTTTTACATAATTGCGCAACCGACGGTTATTTAAGCGTGATCGTCAGGGGTCTATGATCGCATTCGAATGCACTGCGTGTAATTTCAAACTCATTCGAATTAGATTTTTGGAAAAAGTGACAGCCCTAAAGGCTACATTGTCCAATTACAAGCAAACGGCTTGGAAACAAAAGTCACATGCACACCCCAAAGCAGCTCTCCATCGATAATATTGTGTGGTGAGATGATCAGTCTGTATTGTGTCCCTCTTTAAAGTCATGTTCTTATCGCTGTCTTTCAGCATCCAGACGCCGACTCACTGTACCTGGAGAAGATTGACGTGGGAGAGGCGGAGCCAAGGACGGTGGTTAGTGGGCTAGTGGCCTACGTTTCCCAGGAGGACTTGCAGGACAGACTGGTGCTGCTGCTGTGCAACCTGAAACCCCAGAAGATGCGAGGGGTCGAGTCTCAAGCCATGCTGCTGTGCGCCTCTGTGTGAGTGCTCTTCACATTTTGCGCAAACACACAGCTCATCCTTTTGTCCTCGTCCTTTTTTAATTCCTCCGCTCTTGTGTGATCGGCTGGTTCTCTTAGAGAAGGGGAGCCCAGGAGGGTGGAGCCTCTTGACCCCCCAGAAGGGTCTTCGCCAGGGGAGCGGGTCTTTGTGGAGGGGTACGAGGCGGGCAAACCGGATGATAAACTCAACCCAAAGAAGAAGGTGTGGGAGAAACTACAGGTACGTTTCGCTCAGATTTCTCCCCAAAACGGAGAAATATTGAAATATATATCTATGATTTTTAATAAATGACTTCTACTTGAACAAAGTGATTGCTACTATACAAGTTGTGAGTGAATTTGCTTTTCAAACGGTTGTTTTTGAGGACCGAATCACCTATGCTTCAGAAGCGTTGCGCAATATATACTCTGTGTACATTATGGGTCGAGGAAAGAAGTGAACGTCTTGAATTTCCCTCTTCCCCCAGACTGACTTGAAGGTGTCGGAGGAGTGTGTAGCCCAGTGGAAAGACAAGCAGCTGATGACCAAACTAGGACAGATCACATGCAAGACATTGAAAGGAGGCAACATCAGTTAGACCCTCAACAGGTTACACTCACTGTCAAAGCTGCTCCTGCCGGCCACCCTACAGCGAGGACACACTCATCACCACAACACAACATTCAAAACTTCAACGCCATGGCACTTGGGAAAAAAACGGAGCGAGATTGGGACATTGATGCCAAAATCTCAAATGTTTGCGACTTGCCTGGACAAATTCTGTGTAATTTTGCCTTGTACTAAGATAAAAACAAATTGTAATTCAGATAGTAACTAGTACTACAATCACAAGAGATATTTATCATGAAAAAAGCCTATAATGAATCAAACTCTAATTGTAATGTCATGTGATTGTCCCTGGCTCACTTAAATCTTGAAAATACAATATGACTTCTATTTAAGTGGCCTTTTGCAAAGCAGGCCCTAATCTCTTGAGTAGTTTGACTTCTGGAAGCGGCTGGTAAGGAATATCTCAGGTTTTTAAAAAGGGAATAAATGTTCCGATACTTTTCCTGGTATTAAAATCAAGCCTTGGTGTCGCTTGCCTCCACGGTCAATGTTGGGTCAATGGCCAGTCTGCCACTCTTAATTCATAACGGTTTCATGGATTTCTGACATTGGATATATGTAAATAACACTGCCTTCTATGACGTTACAGGGTTGCATCGGGGTAGTGTTCATATCAATATTGCATCATCTGTAATGAAATAAACTGGCTAAATTCTGTGCTCATGTAGTCGTCTGAAGAATGAATGCAAGGAAACAGCATTTTTTAATACACTTTAATTTTATTTATAGAAGTAATAACTGTACATTATTCTTTTTAATCTTCAAAATGTATACTTTTTCATGACTCAACTTGCTATGAAGAGAGTCAAAATAATTCATTGACCAAATAACTTTTCTGGGTAAAGGCATTTTGTGCAAATATTGATGGGCTGGATTTTCCACGAAACAGGCTTGGGCAAAAGTGGCAAATACGGAGAGAGGAAGATCAATTCACGTTCTTCAAAGAAAACCTGCCCTCGCACAAAGTCTACTCCAGTGTATCAATCATCCAGGGCTGATCTTTACATCCCTAGCCCTAAGAGTGGTTTTCAGAAGAAAATACTCCTTAAATATTCTATATTTGGTAAGAAAAGGTGACCGACAGTGCTAATAGTGGAAACAACCGCACATAAATAAATAGGATACTTATAGTATGGTCTTAACCAAAAGATTTGATAGGATGTGTTGGGTTGACCTTTACTATACCTAAGCAACAGATTGTGTGTAGAAGCATCTAAGTTTCTACAGTTTTAATTGAAACACGCGTGTCTAAATCTTAACAGCTTATCTACTGTAACTTTACAAAAGTGCCTTTTTCTTCATTTCTCTATTATTGTGAGCATCCCTTTCTCTCAGACCCATCTATCCACACTGAAATGCAGCGCCGAAACTGAGTATGACAATTTCGTTTTACTCTGATCTATAACCAAAAAAAAAAAAATTAAAGATAAAATGCGCAACAATTTCTCCTTTTGATGTTGATGCTTATAGCTGTTGCTTTTGTCAGCTGTTAGTGATGAAAACTGCGTTGATCTCTATGAGAATTATATATTATATTACAACAGAAAAAGGAAGACTTTTAATGAAAATAACCTGTACAGAAATACTTGGCCCAGACAATTCCTATTCTCTCTGAGCTGCAGTGAACACTACCTAATTCAACCTCTGGGAGGCGATCTCACTCAAGCCAAATATTTACAGTCCAGCCGAAATACACCATTTCCTCCTGTGGAGCCTTAGTAGGAAGAGGAGAGGAACTAGAGTTTAGAAAAATACTCCAGAATAAAGCTATCATAAGAAATTGAAACCAACACATTTTTTGCATAAATATGTAGGAAGGCCATTACAGGCTAAGGCTTTTGGAGAAGACACACAAGAACACTCATAGATATCATAGAGGTTAATGTCTCACAACATTGGTTTGACTCTGGTTGTGATTTCTCTTTCACTTGCTTGTAGTCTTTGCTTTGTTCCTCTGGCATGAGTCCAGTCCTTACTTAATCACCACAAAGCTCTTTCAAAACAGTGTTTCAATTGTGTCTGCTGTCACTGTTGTAGCTAGAGGGGAAAAGACAAGTAGAGGTTAGCGATGATGGCATCATCATGATACAGTTACACAAACAGGCATGGAGAGTCCTCCAGTCTAATTCAGTTGGTGAGACATGATCATGAGCTTTTGGTTAAGGCTGCTTGAAGCACATGCTTGCAAATTTGACTAGAGAAGGCATCAGGTATACAGTATACATTGTGTTTATGTGGAGGAGGGCTTGTTTGTGTGTGTGTGTGTGTGTGTGTGTGTGTGTGTGTGTGTAGTTTACTCTTGTTAGTATGGAGAACACGAAACATGCTCTTTTAAGCAAAGTTAACTGCTTAGCCACTCAAAATCATGGTAATGCTCGCATTTGCATTCAGCCTTTTCAAGACAAGAGAGTGGCATGGTTCCTATTGATGTATTGTAGCACTGAATCAGTCTTAATGGCTGTGGGTTTACACACTCAGCAGTACATCAACTCCTTACTGATGAACATATGAATTAATTAAAATGGCCATCTTAAATTAGGCTATAACATATATTTTTTTTAACATTTAAAAGCCATTTTACTGAGCACACAAAACAAATCAACCATACCCCTGGTGGGAAATAATGTTGCTGCTCTTACTTGTCTCCTTAGGAAGTGTTTTCTGGCCCAAAGGTTGTACTGTTCCAATTGCTCCGTTTGCTTCAGTACTGGGCTCCATCTTTGCAGAACAAGCAGGAAGTTTCTGTGAAGGATTGGTGCTCCCATGGGCTGGTTTCTTAGCTACTGGTGGAGGAACTTTATCAGCCTTCACCCCACCATTGGTGAAAGCAGTGGCCTTTGATTGGTCCGAAACCTGCATGAGCTCGGCCACCAAGCTATGTTTCAGACTTGCCTGAGCTTCAGGAGAGGAAGCAACCGGAGTTTCTATGACCACCTTTTTAGTGCTCTTGGAGAAGATAAAGCTGGCAGTAGAGGCTGGGGACTTGTGCATGTCACCCCCTTCAGTTGACTTGGTGGATGGAGTCCCTGGTTCATTACTGTTAGTGGATGATCTCAGGCCCAGTCGGGATGGAAGACCATCTTTAGAAGACATGGCTGCGGTTTTCATACGTATGGCCTCCTGTAAACGCATGGAAGGGGCGTTCAGTGTCCCAGAAGATGTTTTCACTGTCTGAGGTGAAGATTTTAGAGACAGAGACTTGCGGATGGGCTTTTGAGGAATGTTTTGTGATCCTGGTATTGAGACTGGGCAACTCTCCTGAACTGGAGCTCCCTCATTTGGTGACTTGTTGTCCTCAGGGGGGGCTTGCACCTGATCTTCAACCATGTTGACTGATCTGAGACGAACCATCTGAAGCAGGGAAGGGGTGACGAGGGGTATATTAGCATCCTCTTTGGGAATGGATGCACTTTTGTGTCGGGAAAGGAGCTCCTTACTCCTGGTGTCCCGATTTGCTAGACTGGGCTGCCTTCTGAAATTAACACCAGGTGCTTGGTTCTCTAGTGGTGGAGGGGGTGCTAATGGGACACTAATTGGATGTGGAAGTGAGGCACTGACAGGGGGCTCAGGAGGACTTTGATCTTCAATTTTCACAGTGAGTGGCCTTGGGAAACTGCTGAGTGGAACTGAGACAGTTAATGGCTTCTCTGCTATAGGTGGTGGAGGAGGAGCTTCCACTGGTGGAGGTGGGACACCCTCTGTAAGAGATGAAACATTCTGCACTGGTTTGCAAGACACCTCTATATCAGAAATATTGGCTTTATAAACTTGCATAACTTCCTCTGGCTTTGTCTCTTTTTCCATTGTTTGTGGCATAATGGGAGGCAAATCTGCATTTTTTCCATTCATAACATTCCCAGCTTCAGCTGAATCCTTACTTGTCACACCGACTTCCTGTAGAGCCACAATGGGGCTGCCTGGGACATCCATCTCTGTGATGCAACGGTCCATCACGTCTGGCAGACTGTCTGTCATGAAGGGAGGAGGAGGAGGAGGGAAGTCCATCTCATCCCCTCCATCAAAGACCGAGTCTCCTTCCAAAGGAGGTGGAGGAGGTGGCCAGCAAGATTCTACAACATGGTTCTCCTCCTGTACCCTTTTTAACTCCTCAGGTGGTGTGGATACTGAAGAGGGAGGTGTCTTTCTAGAAGGAGGGGGTGTAGGGTGGTAGGCAGGGGGAGGGGTAGGTGGCGGTGAGACCTTATTCATTTTGGGAGCATCTACAAAAAGTGTCTGCATGGATGTGGCCTCACTCCTGTCTATCTCAACCTCACTCTTGTCAGCTAAAACCTCAACCCCAGTCTGTGATGAAGACATATGATTCTCAACAGGTAAATGAACTTCTATCGTGACACTGCCACACACTTCCTCTTGCTGTCCTTCTACCGACTTCTTTGCTGACACTAACTCTTCTCTGTGTGATACTGACATCATTTTCTTCATGACAGGAGGGGGCTCTTTCTTTGCCTTTGTTACTTGACCCTCTGTGTCCTTGACTTGTGGACTATGACTCTGCTCTTGTCTCTGAATTTCCACATTTGCTTCTACCTTCTCTGGGACCTTCTCTTGTTCTGGACTTGTACATTCCCTACTCTCAAGCTCCTGACAGACACTTTCTGTAACTGTCACTAACAACGTCTCAGGCTTGTCTTGAAAGACACTTTCTTTGATTTCTGTCAATTGTAAAACATGTTTGTCTACAGTTGTCTGCTTTTCATCCAAACCTTGTGACTCTTTGTTGGCTTCTGTCTGAGTTCTGTCCTTCAACTGTCCTGGCTTCTGTAGTTTGCTGACATTAGGGGAAGGCCCACACAGGAGCTCAAAGGTGTGTCTATTGTGAACCCATGTTTCTGGAGGAGGAGGACCCGGTGCTTTGACTTTGGGAGGTGGTGGGATGTTGTACAGCCCTCTGGTTGCCAGAGACACAGATGAAGGAGAATTGTTTACTGGTGTGATCTTCTCTGTTGCAAGAACAGAGGGCAGATGTTGAGGCAGACTAGAGGTACTGGCTGACACCTCTTGATTGACAGGCTCAGAAGTAGTAGATGATAGAGAGGTAAGAGAGGAGGAAGCAGAGGCTGCTGAGGACGAGGCCCGAGACACAGATCTCTCTGGTTTGACTGGTTTCTTCTTCTGTTTGTCTGGGGAGGTTGGAAAGATCCCTTTTGGAGAGAGGGTTGGGGTGCCACTCTGACTGGAGTAGCCACTGGAGGGGGACATGGTCCTTTCAAATTTACCCCCTTCTGAAGGAGTTTTCTGTGGGGAAGAACTGCTGGACTCTGACTGGGGCTCTGGTGATCCTCCAGCCCCACCAGACGATGCCTGTATGGGGCTGAAAGGATTGGAGGAGGCTGAAGATCTGGAATCATCCAGAGAGCTGGATCCAGCTGAGTTAGATACAGGTGCTGGGGTCTTAGTGACATCAGCAGTGACCAATTTAGTCTCATCCTTTGATAATATATTTTCTGCAGCCGTTTCCGCTTCTCCAAACACAGTGTCATTGAGATCTTTGCATTCCACCAGATCTCTGGAGTTTCTCCTTATCTTATTATTGTGCAGAGAGTTGGTTCTCCGTGGAGGTGCTGGGGGTAGCTTGGTCTTCATAATAGACAGACTACGATTGGCCCGGCTGTTCCTCATACTCTCCCCAGCAGACACACCAGACTCAGACCTCGGGCCCCTAACAAGACTTTCATCTTTACTACTGGGGCTGCTAACCAGGCTAACTGAGCTATGGAGACTCACATGATCCTGATCCTCACCAGGCTGCTTTGGCAGGCTTTCCTGCTCAGTGAGACCCGTTGTCTGTGGGTTACCACTGCCTGCGCTCCCCTTGGAGGAGATAGAGGTGTTTGAAATAATGGTCTCAGAAGACTGCGACTGGCTCCAGTTAGATCCTGAAGCTGATGTGAGGATCGTTGTTGAGTTGATGTGGGGATTGTCAGTGTGGGATCCGTCGCCGTCTGACCTTCTTGACGACACAGGACTGATTGATGAGTCCCCAGACACCAGGCTGCTTTTGCTCACAGTGCGAACACTTCCACCATGGTTTCCATTGCTTCCACGGGTCCGGCTGCTGCTGCTGCGGTCAATCTGGATAACTTCAACAGAGGCTGGCAAGACAGCGTTAGGGATGATCTTAGAAAGGTAGGTAGCCTGAGGAGAGATGGACATCACTGGACCCTAGAAATGACCAGAAAAGGTCACAATTATATGTAAGAACAGTTAAAAGTGGCAAGAGTAACTCAGTGTGAATTGTGAGACCATCTTACTACCTGATAAAAGCTGTCTGATCTTGTTCTGACCTGGGTCTCCTGGAGGAAGCCAAAGATTGTGGAGGAAGAGGAGGAGGAAGTGGTCATGCCAGGTACAGCTACAGACTTGGGTCTCTGGCTGGAGGTGGGGGAGAGACGGGAGCCAAGGCCCTGGTGGCTGAAGGGCTGCTCGTCCTGGTACATTGCCTGGAGGTGGTGCTTCAGCAGCTGCTCCTCTCTGGGCACCTGCTTAGGAGAAGAGAAAGGAGGAACATAATGATGAGACGGAGTACAATTGAAAGAAAGAATCAGGCATACTGAAAGGGGAAGACAAGATACAGAGAGAGTTTGAACAGTTGAATAGCTGAGTTATAATATCTGTTATCCACCATTTACAAAAACTAACACCTATACTTATGAAATGATTTCTGCCATCAATGTGAAGCACATTATGGGTTACTTTTGAAGTTACCAGTCATCTTAAGACCTTTGCTTACCAAAAAGTCATCTTTTTGAGGATGGGATCACTTGCAGTTTTAAGTAAATTCAGATAGAATGCTTATCTGAAACGGATATATAGCATTTTGGAATAAAACCCTTCATCTGCTCCATCCAATAGGTTTTGTTCGTGACTTGATATTTGATGAGTGTTATTTAAGCTACAGCTGTTATTTAACAAATTTATAAGTGATGCAACATGAAACTGTGAATACGATTATGAATAAAATGAAATACGATTTTGTGAGAACCTCACCTCCAGATCTGAGAGGTGAACCCTTGCTCCCTCCCGATGGGCTACTGGAGACTCTCCATCAATGGTAGGAATGATAACAACACCTGACTGGCTGTCACTGACTTCATCACCACTAGGAAGCTCGGTAGACGCCACCTGCTGGAAGCTTCTGTGTAACTCTGGAAGGAGGATGAATGAATGTCAGAAATGCCTTTACAACCAAAGAAACCTCATGTCCCACGGTTTGTTTTCGGCCTTGCAAGGTTTGATGATGTGGACATACCGAGCTCTCTCTGGACCTGGTGGGGTATACCCATGATGGTGGTCCTTCTGCTCCTCTTCCTGGGCTTATCGAACCTCTTCACTGGATTCAGAGGCTTGAATGTGGAACCTGAGAGAGAGCAAGTGATGTTTTTTTAGGGTTTGCAAAGATATATTCAGCCCAGTAGAAGAAAGAGTTGAAGAAGATAGATGGGGTTATAGGAAAAAACTCAAGTATATATATAGTGAGGAACTGGAATTTCCTGAGGATTTCAAAAGGGGTGTTGGACGTATCCAGAATACCAATCAGACCTAGAGAGTGAACACACACACAGCATAGCATGCTTTGCCTTTGTCTTCGGATGCAATGAGAAATTCCAGTATCAGTAATGAGCTGCAGCTGTGTATATAAGTGTGTGTCAAGTTCCTCTTCCTTTGATTTCATACCATAACAGCTGCGGAATGAGACGTGCGTGTTATATACACGTCTCTGACTCGTGATGAAGCAGTAAACATATGAACAAAGCTCAAACTGCATTTGCAGGCACAAGCTCTATGATTAGCTCCTATTACCATAAGATGAATGGGATGTGGATGCTCACTTTCCGACTCTATACAGAAAAGCCCGTACACACATACACACACACATCATATACAAGCACACAAACAGTTGTCCTCTACCTTGGCGGGTGAGGACAGGCCTAGTAGACCCAGCTGACACAGCAGAGGTTGATGTGGTATCGGTATCTCCAGTGGTGGGTCTCGACACTGGAGATTCACCTCCATCCTTGGAGCTGATATCCTCCGGACGGAGAGTGCCTGTGGACTGCAGGAGACACACACACACATACATACAGCACTGTGTTTAGGAAGTGGGAAAATGATAGATCATTCACAGACCTTTGGTGTACTTACAGCAATACTCTCATCATCTGGAATGTTCACTCCATTCTTGTGTTCTGTGTGAACAAAACGGGGAAGGTTCAGACACAAACTCACACTCCACCCCTCTTTGCTTGAAGCAGGTATATAACACTGTATTACATGTTGTATCACACTTAATACAACATCCATTTGATATGGTATTCATGTATAATCAGTGATGTAGTAGTAAATAAAAACCATGACCTGACTTATAAGGAGAACCACCATCAATATCCATACAAATATGTTTTCAGAAAAGCATGGATGTCTATTCCCCCCATAAAAGACCCTACTCACATAGAACCTAAATCAATTTGATACTACTTATATACTAATATTTATGTCAGACTATAAAGGTGGGTAAACCAAATGTATTTATGCCTGTGTGTCTATTTATGGACACACAGGACTGCTTTTTAAAACCATGTCGCTCTAATGCTGTCCCGTCGAATGTGTCTGACCTTCCTGCTGTAGTATCTTCAGTCCCTCCTGGGCCTCGGTGTGCAGGTCCTCCAAGTACTGCGGCCGACTGCTTTCAATGAACACATTTTCCTGATAGTGCTGCGATGCCGTGTAGTGGACCGCCAACCTCTTCTGGTCTTCATTCCCCTTGGGACCGGCTGTCGGGAGAAGGGACGGGTGGGTGGAGGACAAAAAGAGAAGCAGAGACATATATATTTGGTTTATATTCAAACGAATGCTTCGCTGTAATCATTTCCCTGTTAGAAAGCTCTGGGACCCTGTGGTATTGCGGTGTTATAGAGCTAGTACATCCGGGTATCCAGTCTAATAGAGTTACGCTGACTGTGATCAAATGTCGTTCAAAAGCAGCTTATTAGCAGCGCTCTCTGTCCATCTGCTGTTCTTTCAGCCCCTGCTTTTTCTCTTTCCTTTATCCGTAAATATCCTTATTCCATCAGGTTATTATATTCCAATTCCCCACCTCTACTACTATCTACCTTCATTTCTTTCCCCAAAAAATATCACACTGCGTCTTTAACCGTTCGTAGGCTTCATCCATTTTCATCCATATTTTCCACTGAGGCAGCTTTCCATCCATACTTCCTTGTCCTCTTACACACACACACTCAGCAGGTGTGTGTGTGTATGCCAAAACTTCCATCAACTTCACAGTGAGCCCTATGCACTTCCACCTGGCCTGAGTGTGTGTGTGTGTGTCTTCCAATCCCTTCAACCAGACAGTTCGGTGCAGAGCAGTAAACCCAGGTTAATCTTCAGCAGTATCTTTCTTCCCTTGCTGTTTTTTTGGGGGGATTAGATAATCTGGATTGCCTTGGATAAAGATGCCACTGGACCCCTGCTGTGGGGCCTCCTGCTTGGGAACTGGAACAGGCTCTCCCCCTTGGAAAAGGCTTTACTCAATGCCAACGGACAGTCAATAACAGATTGAACAGGATTTTTTTTCCTACTGTGTCCTGAGTTTGGGGATTTCTGCGACGGTAAAAAAAAGAAGTACAGACAACGTTGGATTATGAATTTCTGCGCCATACAGACCTTTTTGTCCCGGGCGCCAGTCTCCATACATAAAGTGCAACATAATGGGTCTCCTTTAGCGAGCATGACCCCGAGGTGTGCACAGTGGCTGTTAAACGCTCCATCCCCGAAGGGCCGCGAAAAGGTGTCCTCTTTCCCTCCTTTGTCGCTCTCAACACTGTGGCTCTCAGTCGTCCCAACTTGGTTAGGTAATACCGTGCATGTGTGTATGTACATATGTGTGTGTGAAGTAAGGAATACCCCCCTCCAACCACCGGCCCCCGTTCAGACAGGTGAGGCAGTGAGTCATGCCCAGAACACAATGCCCTCTGCTGTGTTTGGCTGTGGGAAATCGGCATCCATTGTGAACCCGGCACTGTGTGTGACGCAATCCGAGAAATTGGGGAGACAGTTTCAAGACGCCCATCGGGGGGCAGCTTTCAGAGTATCGTTCGGTAACAGGACATTTGTAATTAATGAGGGAAGTACCCCAGACCCCTGTGGTAGGTTTAGGGGTTTTGGCCGATTAAGCCCCTCATCTCATTAGAGACGACCCCCCAAATGCCCCTCGACACTAATCCTTGCACGCCACTGTCCGCCGAGGGAGGGCGAGGGCGAGAGAGACGGACAGAGCAACAGACCGACATCCATTGCCGTCATCACACCATTCCACTGACGTACAAATGCACTATAGCCTCACAGCGCACCACAAGCTCACGTGTTTTCAAACGAATAACGAACACACCCAGACTCGCGTGGAAACCCGGGAAACCTGCAAAGCTCACACAGAACGGGTGAGTCTGCGCACTCACCCTTCTTCTTGAAGATGGAAAGCAGAGAGCGGATGCTCTTCCTCAGGTAGACCACCATGCCTACAGCGGCGCCATGGCAGACAGAAAACCTACTCTGCCAACGCCGCGGGAAAGACAAGAGTAGAGTTTCTGAGTCGGTGACAGAAACCAGTCTCCTTCTCGGTGAAGATCCGGATGTGTCGAGTCGAGAACTGGAAATAAGTTGTCTCCTGTCATCAGACGGCCTTCGTCAGAGTCAGGAGCTCTTTCCCCCTTTCAAAGTGTCTGAGTGACACAATAAGATCTGCTCCCAGTCAAGCAGCCTATCCCAGTTCCCCTCCTCCCTTCTCCTCCTCTCTCTCTCTCTTTTGCTGTCGCTCTCTCTCTCTCTCCTCCCTTGCAACTCCTTCTCTATTGTCAAAGGAAGACCCCCCCCACCCCTCTTAGCCTTCAGCAGAGTGGCTGTCAAAGTTTGTCTTTCTTCTCCAGGCGTGTCCAGTGTGTGTGTGTGTGTGTGTGTGTGCGTGTGCGTGTGCGTGTGT
>CABFOP010038347.1:4531-18381 GCA_900683385.1 Anoplogaster cornuta
TACGCGCATGAATGGGGGGAGACAGAAGAGATAAGTGAGAGAGTGATAGACAGGGAGGCAAAGAGAGAGAGAGAGAGAGAGAGAGAGAGAGAGAGAGAGAGAGAGAGAGAGAGAGGGAGGGAGAAGGAGAGAGAATGAGAATGAAACACAATATGAGTTCATTATCTATCTCTCCTCCCCATGACTGACCTTGGCTTCAGTGTCCCAAAACAAACTTATCTGGGAATTAAAAGGGAGCTTTGGGGAGGAAGCCAGGGACAAATGAATTAGAATATGTTTTTTGAGACTGTGTTAAGACTAGATAGAATTCAAGGTGCAATATTTAAAAGGTGAAAATGATACAGTACATAATGTTCCGCCACTGCATATAGGCAGGTTATTCATATGCAGAAAGTCACTTTAATATCTGCAGGGTGCTGAACTCATCTTTTATTCACTGATTCCATTAAGAGATTATGAGCTATGGTGATATATGAACTTAGCATTTGTTTACAGATATAATGAGGGTGAAAAATAGCTTGATAACAGACATTTTCAAAGTCTTTCTTAAAGTCGGCAAAGCATCCATCCATGTAAGATGACACCGCAAAAAAGCTGCATCAGCTCCTTTGAACCGCTGCTGTTCTGTACCGATGTATTTCAGCAAATGTGCAAAAAACGTATTATCATTTCATGTGCTCCATCTAAGAAACCACAGCAAAGAATGAAAAATATGGGCTGGAGCATTCAGTATGAGCAACTCATCTGTGGCTCCATTCTCCTCAAAGGTTATAATAACGATCCACTGTACTGTAGCTGGGGGCACTGGCGTCATGCATCAAGGCAAATGTTTGCCTGTTCAAGTGGTTTGTCAATGACAAAGTGGAAAAACCAATCTAAAGAGCAGCAAAAGTCTCTCATGTGTTGACAAACCAGGCGCTGCTGTAACATGTCATTACTTAGTCTGCAAAGTCACAAAACAGTTTGGTTGAAAGAATCAAAAGTTTGTGAAGGATCGGAATGACAACTCTTAAACCAATGGGAAATGTTAGTGGGGGTTTTTATATAGCCTTTGAAGTCCAGGGTATTCCATTTAAAGGGGTTTAAATTACACTATCCTAAAAAGCTGGTAATAATTTACATGCTATTTCAGCAATGGTGAGGAATTCACTGGAGGGCAGTGTTCAGAGTTAATGACTTGTTCTGCGGCAGGAGGAGGCACATATGCGCGCACACCACACATGCACACTAACCCCCACCTCTCAAATTCCTGCCATTGTTGTATGAATGGGGAGATTTGGTATAATGCACACACTGGCCAAGACAAGGGACCAGTATGATGTCTAAAAACGCCACTGTAAGAAATGTGCCATATCACATTTACACTGAAGTCATTCAGCAGAACAGCCTTATCCATCAAAATGCTGGTCGCATATCTGGGCCACTTAGGCTTAACTCAACTAGCATGCCTGAATTACCCATTCAAGGTTTTTCCCTTAGGAAAAATCAAAGAAGCAGCAAATGAATACAATCTAATATCCCTACAAGCTGGCTCTCCAAGCACTGGAACACATGCATGGACTACTGCCATGTACTGGAGAGATGGCTCTGGACGCATGCCAAAGTGTTTTCCACAGCAATCAATACTGGCCTACTGCTGCAGTCCCGGGCCTGTCAGTGTGTGTGTGTGTGTGTATGTGTGTGTGTGTGCATGTGTGTGTGTGCATGTGTGCTTGTGTGCCAAAGCCTTGTCAGCTAGGGGGACAGAATGGAGGAGAAGAGAGGTCAGATGAAATCAGAGGTGATGATAATAGCACATTAATATAACATGATCCAGAAATATTCTCTGTGGTTGTGAATTTCCATTAAGAGCACCTTGCCGTATTTACAGTAAAGTGGGATGTATATAAGATCAGCATAGGCAATTAACTTCCTGAATATGAGTATACAATAAGTGGGTGCAGTGAGGAGTTATCTACAGCGGTTCTCTACTGGAATGGGACTGGGAGTCCAGAAACAGAAAGCAATATAACCAGCAAACAGTACCAGGGGGAGGATCAGGCTACTTGGGGTGAGGTTGAAATAATGTGTCACTCAATAATGAGTTTTAAACACATGTAGCTGTTTAGTTGGTGGCAGTTTGCAGGCGGACAAATAGAGCAGAGGCCCCAATAGAGGGTTTGTCATAATGGGTGAGCAGCCCAACACAAAGCCTGTTTAAAGAGCAAGCAGAGCTCAACTGGTGGGGGTAAACACTGCTTGTCAGGTGGAGATACAATGAAAAATAGAGCTTCCCCCATATGGACTTAATAATTAACTCACAATATGCCTTTTTTTTTAACCCTGGATAAACAATATAGATTGATATATTTCATTTGATGTGCATAGCATTTTGTTTATTCAACCCATTAACTCATAATATTTAATTACTTCTATTTACTAGATTGCTATTTTCTATTTCCATCCAATGCTGGCTGCATTTAAAAGGAATTGACCTCCAACCCGGTGACAGCAGAAAAACAAGCACAGTAGGTCATGGGTTGGTTCCTCTTGTCACTGCCTGCCATGCATATCCAAACACAGCGCAAGAGGGGTGGAGAGCAAACAAATACCTGAGAAATAACTGAGAAATACAATTACATCATACCTCAGCACTGAGAACATGAGTGAATCAGTAATCCACTTTCGGTAAGCCAGTTCAATAAAGGTTGTTTTGATCTTGGAAAAGTTGTGCCTTGAGGATATTGGCTTCGGGCTTAAGATAATTGCTATCTCCAGATACAAGATATGAGCCGTTGCCACCGTACCCACATGTAGTCTTTAATCTCACAGTGAAGGGAGCAAAATAGCAAGAGCTGTTTATATGTCAAACTGTTGCAGTTATATGGTGTGTGAAAATATTCAAATGTAAGCAAGAGAATGTGATCCAAGAATACATTACAGGAATCTGAATGATATTGAGCTTTGTGAAAAATGGCTTCACAGTACATAATGCTGCTGTGTTCTTTTCAGTGATTAAAGCCTGTAAAAACCTGTTCACTTCCTGGTAGCCAGTCATCAAGGCCATATCTGCATGAGCCACAATCATCAGGCTAATCTAGGATCCTGATTTTGAGTCAATCAATTACAGATGTACTGTATAATGGTGTGTAACTCTGCATTCATTAATGTTTGCTTTGTTTACAACCAATTTTTTAAAAAAACAACCACATACAGTATGTTTAAAATTGCCCATCACAAGCTGTCACCTGGATCCCAGGCTATGAATGTAGTTAATCCAAGTCCTATATTACAGCTTTTTGAGGCAGGTTTACTCTTGCTGCTTGTTTTTGGATTATGGGTTTGCATCTCTGAGCACTCCTAGCTGACTCATGCAGTGCAGATTAGTGTTATGGGGCAAAGTCAGCGAGAATCTGAATGGGCTCAGTGAAGGTCATAAACTGACTTGGAGTTGTCAGGGTAATTTCCACTGTGTAATATAAGTAGGCCGATTTGCTGAGAGCATGAGGTTTGACAAGCCCTTTAATTGGGGTCAGCCTGCAGGTATCTACATTGCACTTAAACATATCATTCACAAATTATATTATTTTATAGTCTAGCTCTAACCTATTCTACAATCAGAGTGCAACTTCGCAGTAATTGTACTTGACAACAGTACTAGTATATACAAGGCTGGTTTCCTGTGATGCAAGTTGCTGCATAATCCATGTGAAATTGCCACAGTGATTCATGCAGTGAAATTTCCCATATACTCTATTATCAAATAGACACATTAGAGCCAAGACTGCACTTCTTGTATCTTCCTCTGTGTTATATGTTTTTCCCCAAATTCTTTGAGATGTCATTTACATAGGCTATGTAGCCCTTTTGATAGTTAATATAATCTTTTCCAGATACCCAATGGACTGGAATGTAAGCACTTTGCAATGCAAATAAGTCTTTGGGAAAGGGGCGGAGCTGACATGTCGTTGCGCAAGCGTGGCCTCTGAATCGACTATGCATGCCCCCAAAGTAACTACATAATTGCAGCGTGTTAAAGGCTAAAGCGAGAGGGTTTCAGGAGATGATACCCGGTGATAGGAGAATTCTGCTATCATGATAGCTCGTCTGAGCAGCCGGCCATAAATAGCCACCTTTCTCATGAAAAGGAAACGTGATAGCCACTCTATTACTCAAGAGGAAAGAATGTAAGTAAACCATCAGCGGAAGAGTCAAGTACAAACCCGGCTTTGTCCCTCCCTATAAACAATATAACAGCAGCAGAGAATTATTCCCATCTAACCACCAGTGATCAAAAGAAGAGGGCAGTAATTAAAGATGGGGAATATCAATAAGGAATAATGATGGCACAAGAAAGGACCATTTGAAAAAAAGCATATTCCCACCAACTAATCAAAGTAATGTCATTCAGTGGAGCGATGTAACCGGATCACACCGCCACATATGGCCACAGTCAATCATAACTATCGCCTATGCCAACAACGGCGTAATGTAACAGAGGGGCGTTTTGAGTGGTGTAGCAAATGTGAGCTGACAATGTCACATTATTATTATTGAGAGGATGAAAATGTCCCACATGGAAAATCATGCAAATTGTGGAGAGTTGAAACGTGTCGGCACTGGCTTTGCTTTAAGGACGGAGTCGCTCACAGCTCTTTCAACATATCCAACTATCGCACCGTCCAATCTGAGACAGTTTGATGTTGCATTCATTATCATTTCGCAATTTCCGCCCATATGTCAGCGTTTGACACGTATTATGAAGAAATGAAATGAGTGCCTACGCGCTGGCTGGATTCTTGCGGATTTTCCCCTCCATAATATAATTAACCCCACAGAGCGCAGCGGCAGCAGCCTTATTGACCGCAGCTGGACAAGTGCGCATTCAGCAGTTGAAACTACAATGAACAAATAGGCTAAAGTCAAACTAGAGAACAAATCCCGCTGGAGGTCAATGCGTTTTTCTGCTCCATAACATCAATGCATGCGATTATGAACGCCTGTGTCACACATGGACAGAGGGGGACCATACAGGCACTGCCAACACTTAATGCAATAAAGATGCTATTCAATAAAATGCGCATGAACATGAGAGAACACGAAGAGAAACACACATGAAAACAAGTCATTATTATTTCTCATGATTAACTTTACCTCTCCATGGCTGACTGTCCGTCCCTGGGGAGTATCCTCTGGTAGAAAATAAAGTTTGGAGCTTGATAAAAGTTGCTTGCTCGTTCTTTCTTCCCAGAGCAGCTGAACCTCCGCTATGCAAATAGGATCCTCCGGTTTACATCTGACGAAGAAAAAGTCTCCGAGAGACAGAATCCTCTGTTTACCGTCCCGGGTGAATTTAAAGGCTTTGTAGAATATATATGGTCCATGTAAACCGCAAGACGAGCCCACCCACTGTTGAGGAAAAACACCAAAAATAAATTAATGAATGGTTTATAAACCCATTTGGTAAACAAATGCCAGCCAAGTGGACATAAACAACACCAATATCCACGCGTAATTACGCACGGTTTGCAAATATTACGCTGGGAAATCTGTTTTATACACACATTTAGTATCATGTAACTATTTTTAGATGTTCAAAATATGACATAGATGTGGTCACACAAAATGAAACATGTAAAAGTTTTGTGGATGAGGTACAAAAGTACAATTTTGAATGCAGAGCGATTGGCGTAATGCTCAAATGAAACAAATCGACGGTTGATAACAAACATTACCTTCAGTGAGTTCGGCTCCATCTCGACGTTATGAATTGATTAAACTCAACACGCTCTCCAAACTTGCTGGCTTGAATGGATTGCCGAAGGTCCTGTAAGGTACATATCTCGTGTAGAGTTTAAAACATTGTTTTGTAGCAGATAAAGACTCGTAGAAAAAAATATGCAGTCGGTGAAATGGACTTCAAGAAAATGTTTAAGTCTTCTTATAAATTTAATGAAGTAAATGTGTGCTAATGAATTTCGTGCCAGTGCATCAATCCACATTGCACACTTAGACGAAATATTACGATATAACGATCATCATATCAAGAATTACCAATCATAGCTTACCGGTATTAGTATATAAAAACAGACCTTACCAGTAGCGCAAAATCCACTGCCTTTAATAACTTTATATTTGCCCGTAAATTGTGTTTCCGGGATTTCTAACCGTATGTTTCTTCCAGGACTTCTGTAAAAGACGTTCAGTATGAAAGCACATTTCTCACAGTAATGACACTGGGGCGCTTTGCCGTGGATGCCTTCAAGAAACAATGTTACATGAAAGTTAATAGGGCTATCAAATGATTCCGCAAAAGGCAATGTGGGACCCATGAGGTAGCGGCTTGGCTGGGAGCGCAACTTAGTATGCGTTATGGCGCAGCGCAGAGGCGTGCAAGTTGGATTTACCCAAAAAAAATAATGGCCTTTATATATTGTGAAGCATAAAAGAGAAAATTGGCCGAGTTAGGAAGCGGGCGTCACGAGATAGGATTCATGAGGCGCTCCATTATCCTGAGATAGATCATGTTAAGAAGCTACGCTGACCTTGTCAAGACAGAGGCATATATATATATATATATTGGACACGACGAAATCCATTTGCACTGTCAAATCTCTCTTTAGGTTCTGTAATGCTGTTGGTGGGTGAGAATGCATTATAAACGAAGACGACTTGCAAGGCTATTATGAAAACAATTAATCATAGATAATAGTACAAGTGCAGAAATATAGGCTGCATGATCATTTATAATAGAACAGAAGCAGGCTGGTTGTCCGTTCAAGTCCCAGTATGTAGACTCATATTTATTCGGGTCTATCCTTTAAGAGTCGGGTTATTCATACCCCTCCAGTCCACAGCAGTGTGCTGTTTACCACTATCACTCTCCCTCTCCCTGCTTTAATCCGCCACAGATCACAGAGCATGCAACAGCGACATGCTTTTGACACCGGCTATTTCAAGTACGGTATTACGCAATACGCTTTTCCTGAACCGATGGGCAGAGGAGAGCATACAGGCGCATTGATTCACATCCAGTCGAGGGTTTTCCTGCCTCCGAAAGTGACTTAATACTTAGAATCAATGGCAATTAGGCTGGTGTAGCTACTGCTCCACCTTAATGTCCATTATGTTGCATGGGCATGTAGGATAGAATAGAATAGAATAGAATAGAATAGAATAGAATAGAATAGAATAGAATAGAATAGAATAGAATATCAGATCTCACCTACACTTACATTCTCTATCCTGATGTTTCACTGCATTTTTGCATCCCCACTTCATATTATCTCTTAATTTTTGTCTGTGGTTTAATTCAATGACATGTGCTGGTCAGATGATAGTTGTAAGATCCATGTGTTGTGTTGTGTTATGTAATGTTTTATCCTGGTTTTAGATTAATTCTTGGGTTTTTCTTGTTTCTTTCTCTATCTTTTTTTTCTTTTCTTTTTTTTAACTCTATTTTCTATTTTCTTGTGTGTTATTTGTAATACTGTATGTCTACTGTATGTCTACTTGTCTTGGACCCCAGGAAGACTAGCTGGTCGTCTAGGCGTCAGCTAATGGGGATCCTTATAATAAACAAATAAACAAATAAACAAATAAACAAATAAATATAATAGAATAGAATAGAATAGAATAGAATAGAATAGAATAGAATAGAGCTTTGTTTGTCTGCAAATCAGGTTGGAAGCAGGAGATCATGGGTAGCAGCTTAATTGGAGGATTTCTTATCCATAAGCCTACCTATATTTCTAAATGGTTCATATGTTGCTTTCCCCAATTACAATCTAAGACATATTATGAAATGTAGAGCATCAAGTTCTAATAATAAAATAACCCGGGGTGTGATTTGTGGCACTCAGAGATGCAGAGAACACAGTTGTACACAAATATAATGGCTTACTGCATTGCTTTTGTGTAAAAGGTGGATTACAAGGAGGTTTATTGTCTTGGCTGGGGGCTGCAGGGTGGGTTTCTTGCAGTGTGGGTTTGATTGAATCCAGTATAGACCATGGGTCTTAGTATGAGCTTTCCTGATTTCTCCCAAAGCCATTTCAATGACTGAATCAATGGGGTTGTATTGTTAATGGCAGCCAGCATAATGAAGTCCCTGGTCAATCAATGGCGCTACTCGAACTCTTATCTGGTAATTGAAAGCGCTTGCTTGTCAATAGCAGAGCCCAGCAGTGATAGCAACATTCTGATGCAAATACACAGCGTGATGTGACTCATATGAATTGAGTCACATCTTTGTTCAAGCGGTCATAACAAGGACATGATGGGACAGGGAGGCAGGGTGCAGCTGTTAAGTTATGGAACTCAAAAGCTGGACACTCAAATCAAATCCCATCTATTTGTATAGCCCCTAATCACTGTTACAGTCTCTAAGGGCTTCACAGTGCCCAACATGTGAAACAGTAAATGGTTAGTACACGACATCCTTGGACCCTCAGCAGAGGACACCACAGTCAATAACAGTACAATAATGTTATGATACAAGTACACACACAGGGACATATAGACACGTCATTGGCTTTAGGAATATACTGTCAAACAGCCATTAAAGGGGCACTGTTATGAAATACATGTGTTATATGCACACAGAAAAGTAGTAGCAAAAATCCCCTTTAGTAAATTTGAAAGTAAGTGTGTGGGTTGTGACTATTACTGTACAAGTATTTCCACTGCAGGCTCAGTTTACATTTTGCAATCAGTACGCTAGTAAGTTTGTTTATCAGGGCATTGTACTCGGCTGACTGAAATAAGCTCTATGAATAAATTCTATTTCTCATTTCTATTTCAGGGCTCTGACACAGAACTATTCTTTCCAGCACTAATACCTCTTTGCTGCACGGGTGACGAGAGCACCAAAAACAAAGTTTTTTTGTGAGTAAAGGGACTTAAGAGGCCTAATTAGGGGACATAGAGGGAATAAATATTTTTCAAGAGGATATATGCTTCTTTGTTGCCTATAGCAGAAACGCACAATGACGGGATGTGTGGTAGAACCTTACTTCCACTTAATGAGGTAGCCTCAGCAGGGAGCAACAAATGTAGTTGGAAAACCACCTCAAAATGGAGCGTCAGGGTTAGAGTTACAACCACAGCAAAGCAATACAAACGCCATTAAAACAGCATATTACTACATTGTGATCACATGTTGGCTCATTTAGTTAGAGTAGTTAGAAATGTTAACTATTTAACCACCACAGAGCCATATGGGCAGGAGAAAACCAGCCCACAGACAGCTGCAGAAACTAATATAAATTAACTTAAAAACACCGAAAGCCCTCTGGTTCATAAAATTAGTCATCAAATACATTTTAAAAAAAATCTTGAAGGGAAAATTGTCAGAATTGTAATCATTGTCATATATAGCAGTTTTATGCAGTAAAGGGATATACATGATACAATTGATCACTTTGATTTACACAATATAAGCCCTTGATTTGATGTTAGAATATCTGATGTAACTTTGTTCAACATTTCAATATCTACAGAGGACTTCAGATAAATTAGGGCAACACAGTCCACATGCACAAATGCATCTGGTAGATATCCATCTGACATTAATGGAAAGCCCTGCGCCATTAAAAATCCATCAAGTAAATGTGTTCATGGGCACATGTTTCAAAAGTAACTTTACACCTGCTGGCTTGGTGCTGGCGTAATCACATAACAATGGTCTTGTCTGCAGGATGACTTTAGGAAAGGTAACAGGATATCTGAGTAATGTTACTAGGCTAATTTTACTCCCTCAGACTCATTATAACATGGGCTTACATTTCCCCCATTCAATCATACCTGAGTCCACCTACAGTGGACAGCACATGCACAGAAAAAAAAAATCCAATTACTTTGTTAAAAGGGCCACTTTTAATTAGGACTGAAGTTAGATATGTTCCTCTGAAGTGAGTTTGAGGAGATTCTTTCCATTAATGCTGAATATTACCTGACAGCCCAAAGAGAAGTGAGTCACTGTGATATCAACGTAGCTACTGCATACTGTTTTGCTTCACTGAATTATTATTATTACAACTGTCCACAATAGAATGCATAGCCTCTTGAAACAAGATTACACATTTCTATTCTCTGTTCTTATCTAAAACCATACTTGTTTATGTTACGTGCCACACTTCTGATTCAACATCATCATTTCAGTTCTGGTTTCTGGATTCCACCTTTTCTATTACAGTATTCAACAACTGAGTGCCCTCAATTCTCCAAGAGAGAAACAGCATTTTATTCATTGGTGTCTGCGGCCATTGAGAATTTCTAATTTATTTTTATATGCATGTTAGTCATCATAATTCATAAGGAAAACATTGGTTGGCCCAGTCTGAATGGCTGCTATAACAATGAACTAATTGCCTGCGAAACACAATTTCACATTCATGGACCACTATTACAGCTGAATTGTTTGATAATGTCAAGTGAGTCATTTTATTGAGCGTCACACAAATGTAATCATGCGGCAGGGCAACGTGAATTCAAGTGTGTACAAGTGTTAACATCACTATGGGTTTTGGGTTATTACTGCCGCAACAAATGTAAATGTGCCTCATTGATGGAGGCTGCTCAGCTGAATCAGAAATGTGCAAACCACAAACAAAATAGGCTGCTTCATTTGCCCTGCCATCTGCATACACATCAGGGCAGGCACACACACACACACGCACACATGGCACACTGCACACACATACACACAGTCACACACTTTATATCTCCCCATCTGAATCTGGGATTAGACCCATGAATAATGTATTTATGTAGATGTAGATGGATATAACAATAAAAGATGAGGGTGATTGAAAAGGCATTTTGCTAGATTGAGTTACAGCTGCCTGTTAGCTATGGATGTTTTCAGTGCAGGGAGTGAAGTGAACACCGCTGAATCGCAAACGTCTGTGTTTTTAAGCAAATAGGTCACGGCATCACCTCTGCATCAGAGGAAAACATCCATATAGCACCTGATCTGTATGATGACGCATTCAAACATCAGTCAGGTTATTACATGCAGTGGTCAAGCTGTTATCGACTATGAAGGCAGTGACCTCCGCATTTACCTTCTGTATAATGCATTATCATTACATTTTCCATCAAACACTGAATTGTTATAAAACAGGCATAAATGTCAGCGGCCATTTATGATCATATTATTCACCGATGCACGTCAGCCTCCCATCTGGGCTGAGAGTATTGCGTATTTGTCAAATACCTATGTACAGTATATGGGAGAAAATACAATGCAGCCATTTTACACTGACTCAAAATTTGACACCAAGTAACACATTGGTATGAAGGGTGAGGCTGTATGCTGTCGTGTCTGCAATACCTACTGTACCAGCAGTATAATCCCTGTGATCTATCTACAAATCAGTGGCACAGCAATGGTCCTATTCACCAGTAATGGAGACAAAGGATATGTTTTGCAACATGACTGACAACCGCTGAATTGTTCCATTACAGCAGCGGACGAGACGGAAATACAGTATTTTTTTAAGAGCCCAGTGCCTGAGCACACATATTAAAAAACCCTCTCAGCGTTAATAATTTATCTCATTTTATAAGGCAATTTAGGAGTCACTTGAAGTTGCTATGGTGACAGGGGGGTATTTTGAGACAGCTAATGACCTATGCAAAACCCACTCACTGTAAACTTCACTCAAGCTAAATGAGATTGCTGTCTGTGCTGTGTGTGATACATGGCTGAGAACTTAATCCCCACGATATGCTTGGCCTTTTTCTACACAGGGCAAATTAAGGTTGTTAATATCAATGTGAAACATCTGTGGGCTGTATACTATACAGGGAATGTGAGCCAAGTAGCAAACCGGCCCAGCCCTGTGCCGCATAATAGTCTTTTGTTTTGATTGCTAATGCAGAATTCATAACAGTTGTCAAGTTAAGGTCAGAAAAAATGCAGCAAGTGAAAGGAAAATGAATACTCATGACATGGTTTAAAGGAAACCGAATATGTTTCACACTAAATCCCTTTCAATATCTCTTTATTTTTCAGCTTACGTCAGAAATTCCACATCGGAAAAGCTTTGAAGACTTTCTCTGCTCTGAGGCAAATCATATTTGTCCAATAACTGCTAGGCCGTTTGCAGCTGTTGGGCTGAGACAGAGTGAGTCATGTGTTACCCATTTAAGTCCAATTTCTCCCATGCAAATGCCTGACATGTGTGACTCTGCAGGCTCTAAAGTTGAAACATAGTGTTTGGAAACAGGGGGAAGAATCAAGGCCATAGAAATACGACCATTTAACCACCTGCTTCACCCATGACTTGTACTGTTTAAACAAAGTTAATATTTGGGAAACCATCACTCCTGTTGCCTTTTACATGGTTTGCATGCAGGGTCATCTGCCATGAAATGAATAGACAATGGAGAGATGGATTCAGCGGTTTCTCCTTAAAAGGGTATTCATCAGGGCAACGTGCCGGAAATAGAAAACCGTCCTTTGGAAAATGTGAGTTATAGCCATTAAGTGGTGGAAATGATATAATGTTGAGACAAAATATTTTTCGCTCTAAAAATAAATCAGCATAGGCATGTGAGGCAATGCCTGTTAATGCATAACAGACCTCGGCAGTCTTTCCTCCTCCCCTTTCCTATTGTGTTGAGACTTTGGAGCATTAGCATGAATGTCAGGTTGACTCAGGTGTAACATTCATCAGCCCCTTCACCTTGGCTATTGAGTTCTGTTGCTGGAATATATGGTATTGGGTGCCACCTGTTGGACTGTAGCAGTCATGACATGGAGCTGGGGAGCACTATATTACATTGGATTACTGAGGGTGATTTCCAGTAGACCATAACATTGCCAATCATTAATTAGACAGTTATGAGATATTATGTGTGTTTGGTCACAAACCACTGACAAACGCTGCAGTTTGGCCCTTTAAATACAATTATTCTACATTAAAAGATACATTTTGAAAGGAAAGCTGCTGGGTTGAATACATTAGAAAACAGAAGTAACAAGCATGCAAGTAATTATATCCAAAATCATTTCTCACAGTTCATGCAGATTATTGTTCTACTCTGTGATATTATGTATATATGTATATTAGTAGACTACTAGTCAGATATATTCTATTCTATTAGTCCATTCTACTTTACTCCACTCTACTTTACTTTTTGCTGACGCAGCAAACAGCTGCAGTCTACATGACCTTTGTAGTAGTACTGATTAAATCAGCAATATAGAGGGAAGGAATACTTGATCTCTGATCAGAGAGATCTTGGCCATCTCTTTCATTATAACCTACACAAGCCAAGAGCTGAGTCTCCAACAGCACAACAAAACACAGGCCTTGGTTATGTTGTTAGAAGGACTTGTCTCCCGCTATCTCTCTCTCTCTCTCTCTCTCTCTCTCTCTCTCTCTCTCTCTGAAGGACTAATTTGTGGTCAAGAGGGAACACTGATACTAAAATTGGTTTGAGTTTGCTTTCAGAGCCACTTTGTTTATAGAAGAGTTCAAACTATTTGTAATCCAGGAAACAGGACAAACACGAGGGACACATTTAGATACACCAGTTGTTTTTTTAAATGAAAACACAAGCCAGCTTTTCTGATGCAGAATGTAACAAAACTCAGCTGGATACTCTCTCCCCTATTTTTTTTAAATGTCTGTCGATATTGTTGCGATTTCACATGATGCAAACTGCGGGATGATGATAGACAATTTGCAACAAAGACAGGAAATGTCTGTCTCCTTTCCAAGGTCACGGGCCTCTCTACTGTTTCCTTTCCCCTGCACTAGCTGGCTGGCTCAGGGATTGCATGCAGGGAGAGCATGCAGCCAAATAGGGCAGAAAGATCACTGCTCTGCACTACTGTGTGTGTGTGTGTGTGTGTGTGT
>CABFOP010038398.1:5274-19744 GCA_900683385.1 Anoplogaster cornuta
TAGGTATTGTGTTGTAACCTATCCCTACCCCTAATAGACGCATTAACTATGCTCGGCACGCTAAACAGCTAACTAACGGTAACTTGGGATGTTCGTTTATGCAGGAGTCAGCTTCGGCTGCTGACGAGGAGCTGGTTGAAAGTCTTGCATCTGAGAAGAGAGAAGCGAGACTACGGAAATTTCGGGAATTGCACTTCAAACGGGTGAGTTGCTTTCCTTGTCTGGTTCAGTCATAGATAGATAGATAGATAGATAGACAGACAGACAGACAGACAGACAGACAGACAGTCGTGTGGACATCCATTCGTTGCTGTTTCCCTCTGGTTTTTAGGTTGTGCATGATGGTAGCAACCTGGATTGGGAAAGACACGCATACAAAGCGGTGGACGACTTCCACATAATCACTGTCAATATGTTATTGTGTCCGTTTGGGAAATATTTGTTTTGGGCTCCAAGAAACAAATATTATGTGTGGGCAATTAGACACAATTGTCTTACGCTTGTACTGTCTAACATTGTGTTTGTTTTTCCAATGCAGAATGAAGCACGCAAGCTCAATCACCAGGAGGTTGTGGAGGAGGACAAGCGGTTGAAACTACCAGCCAACTGGGAGGCTAAGAAAGCCCGGCTGGAGTGGGAGCTTGCAGTGGACGAAAAGAAAAAGGTATGTCATGCTTAAAGTATGTAAGTAATGTGTACTCCTGAAGTCTGTGACCCTCAACTTGGTATGTTCAACATGGAGGAAATTATTGTTGACCAGACAATAATGTGTGGTGGCTTGATTGGCTAGGGAGAGATCAGCTACTGCTACCTTAATAACTGGTGAGATTGTGGGTTTGAATTCATCCTATGGTGTTTTTGTCACAGTGCATCTCATTTCCCTCCCCCATCCTGTTTTTCTCCTCATTTACCTTTGATGAATCAGATCTGGGGGGAAAAGTAAAAATCTACTTTAAATATGTGTGTATGATATGTTAACAGAAATCCAGTGACACCAAACGCTCTTTTTAGGTTTCATTTCAAATCACACTTCAATGTGTTTTTTGATTCTGGTGCATCCACACTTGTTTGTGTCCTCGTGTTCATTTAAATTGCTCTTTCCCACTATTTCGTCACATCTCTTTACATTTTTTTAACATGTGCACATTGTGGCAGGATTGCATCAAGACAATATAATTCTGATCACAATGTGAGCCTGACTACCTCCAAATCTGGTGTGAAAGATATGATATCAACATCAGCTGAATCAGATTGTTGTGCTCCTACACATGCCACTTATGCATCTTGGCATAACTGAAGGAAGGCATAACTGTCAAGTTTAACCAGCATTATTGTTGGATGTATGCATTCAGTTGTATTCACATGCATTTGAGTGTCAACAGTTGGACCCATATTCTGTTTATTGAAGATGAAGGTGTGCATTCCAGGAATGTGCCGCTAGAGGGGAGGACTACCACAGAGTGAAACTGTTGGAGATCAGCGCAGACGATGCCGAGCGATGGGAGAGGAAGAAGAGGAAGAAGAACCCTGACCCGGGGTTTTCAGGTTGGCATCAGAGTCTCCTGTGGGGGATAGAAAACCACAGATTATTTACTGTGTAGTCTTTGGTTACCCTTAGATTTTGTGGTATGACTAGACGTGGGAATACGCAAGTATGTGACTCATTGCTGAAGACAGTCATGAATGATGTTTAGCCTCACCAAACATTTTTTTTGTTATCCTCAAAATTTCAAATCACTGTTCACTATTTATGTAGGATTAGTGTTGTCAGATGGACGTGACTAAACCTGCCCAACCGCTTGTTATTTTGCCACTGGCTTTCAGTCTACTTTCAGGACTGTGGAGAGTGATTTGACATTGTTTGACAGCATGCCAAGAGGGGGGTGTTAATTTCAAAGCCAATAGGCACTCAAAGAGATCTATATATGATATTTTAAGGATTAAGGTGTACTGTTACCAAGTACCTGACAAAGACACTGTAATCATTTACATTTTAATGCATTTGGTAGTCATTGCACAAGACTGAGGCCCACAGAGTGATCAAGAGTTTCATTGCATCATAAATAATGTCAAAAACGTCCAAACGGTTTAATATCTTTTCATTACAGTCTAATTGCTTACCTACATCTTCAGCTCGTTGTATGATTTGTAAGTTGTCTATATATGTACCATTTACCTCTTGTTTTTGCGAAGTTGCAATGTGCTTTGATCGTTTTTTTGAAATATTTAAATTTTTACAGCAAGAATAGAGATGCTCAGTGCATAAAGATGGCAAGATGGCAGCCTCCTCCAATGACATTACTTTGTGCTCCCAGTCAATGGCACTGGAGTATGCACCCAACATCCTCAAATTGCCAAGAGAATGTTGACATTTGGAAACTTTTCTGTGTGGGACCAGTAGCAGGAACCAGGACGCTGCCATCTTTTCATTTTGTACATAACCTCACTCCACTTACAGATGGACTACTGTGTGCATCTGTTGTGCACAAAAAGAACAATCAGTAAAGACAATAGGCTTATTCTGTTTTAATTATTTAAACTGATTACACATTTACCCACTAAAATTGACCCAGACATAATTTAGAAGAAATGTAACATTCTTCTGCTGCCACTTCTGCAGCATGCTGTTACTAATGATGGCACTGTCACTCTCCTACATAGCAGCCATGCATGGAGCAACGCTGGTTGCATGTAAAGCCCCCTTGGCATATTAATCATCTTCAACTGCTGCCAATTTAATCTACTGAGATGGTTTGCAGGGTCTCCCAAATATGGCAGCCATCTGCTGCATCAAAACCTCCTGTCTGAATTAAAACCTCTGGGGAGAAAATTATCACCAGAGGGGCTTGAAGAGAGGGAGGAAGGGAGAAGGAGAGTTGCCTCTTCATCCCGCCATAACCAGCCACAGGTTGTGTTGCAGAGCTTCATGCCTGCTTGCTGTTTGTTCCGGTAATTATAACCCCCTTTCTCTCTTTCTTTTTCTGTCTGTCTCTCGTTGTGCTGCCATTGGGCTGCAGGTTATGCCGAGGCCCAACTCCGACAGTACCAAAGGCTCACCAAGCAGATCAAACCAGACATGGAAGGCTACGAGAGACAGAGAGAGGAGTGGTGAGTTGAGCTTCTGTCCCATCTCTGTCTTTGTTACCGTGTCTGGTCAGCCAGACGGCTCGAACTGGGAAGACATGATCCTCCATGGCCCTCAGGCATTAGTAGATTCTTATGATTTCCCACTGAAAGAGGCCCATAAAAATGATCTATGAGGCCATGTCTTCTATTAACATAGATAGATAGATAGATAGATAGATAGATAGATAGATAGATAGATAGATAGATAGATAGATAGAATAAGTGTCTAAAAACATCAAAAATATGGGAGGAGAATGGTCAAAGGGTATTACTGTGAAATTTGTAATAGTTAAAAATGAACTGTAGGCATTTGTTTGGAGTAATCATCTTAGCACCCACCCGTCACATGTGCACAAAGCATTTATTATGTGTTAACTAGTGTGCCACATCCTTTGCCCCTGGGTTGGTTTTGACATACTTGTACACTACCTAAATCATTTCAGGATTTTGTGTTAATGTGAGCATGCACTCACAAAAAGATAGTCATAGTTATGATTTGTTTGCTCCTATCGGCCAAAGATGAGTTCAGTGCCCGCAGGTTTTTCACCCCTAATGTCTGCCACGTGCAAAAGCATGAAGGATGCACCAACGCATTTGCCCTGCAACCACATAATCATCTTTCGTCATCATCACAATGATGGAATAGATAAGTCTGTCCATGTATGTTCAAATGGTAATTATCTCTGGCTATGTATTTCTAATTCCTCTACTGGTGCTCCACAGTGGAGAGGACTTCCACCCCACCTCCAACAGCCTGATCCACGGCACCCATGTTCCCACCAAGGAGGGCGTTGACCGCATGGTGGAAGATGTTGAGAAACAGTAAGTTGAACTTGAAAACGGACAGCGAGAGGGAGAGATTCTACCCTCTCTTGTTCACTTCTTCCACTTACAGAATGTATTAGCATTGGGATGAAGTGAGTTTGTGAGCCCTTTGCCAGTAAAGGAGAGAGGGGCCTTTTGTGTGAGCCGGGGCCTATCTGATCCCATTAAATAAGCCTCAGAGTGGAAATCCTGATGCAACTGGCTGATAACGGCTGTTACTGTCTGCCCGGGGTACTGCTTGATACCTTATCTGCTCCTCTTTCGGTCTATCTTACGCCCCTCCCACACGCATCTGTGGGATCTGGGAATTGGAAGGGGAGGCAATTCACACTGAGTCTTGTACATAGGATTATAGATTAGAGATTGGAGAGAATACGCAGGGCTTGAGAATACACTTGTGGAAGTGTATTCACGATGGGGGAGTTTGTTGCATCAAAGGTGGTTGGTTAGGTAAGATGCCACTCCTAAAGAATAACACACAGGGATCACAGAGCACCTATATTCCCTATTGTTCCTCATATCTGAACTATCTGCTGCTTCTAATTGCTCAACTGGTTCTTCTACTTCTGCTCGTTCCTTGTTGAGCATTCGTCTTGGCTCCAAACGACCCGCTCACCTTTGATTTTCCCTGAGCTGTACTATATTCGAGACAGTCTCAGGCTTGTGTTAGAGATGCGACTGTGGGACATTAGACAAGGATGCAGCTGCCAGGGTATGACGCACAACACCGCTTTGAAGACACAATGAATCAAGACTGGGAGCTGTGTGTGTGTGTGTAATTTGTGTGTGTAATTTTTTTTTCCATTGCCACTTTCTTATGCCAAATTTAAGTGCACACCCCAAAATGATTGCCTGTTGTGAGTTATTGTGATTGGATAGTAGCCATATTGGTTTATGAAATCCTCCCTAAGGTTCTCTTGTTTGCCATTGTCAGGATCGAGAAGCGGGCCAAGTACAGCCGACGCAGGGCCTACAACGACGACGCAGACATCGACTACATTAACGAGAGGAACGCCAAGTTCAACAAGAAGGCGGAGCGTTTCTATGGCAAATACACAGCCGAGATCAAACAGAACCTGGAGAGAGGCACGGCGGTGTAGCGGCGGTGTAGCGGTGTAGTGGCGGTGTAGCGGCGTAGTGGCACAGACACCTCACTGGACACGCAACTGGTCTGTCCCCATTCTGTTCTTGGGTCGCAGTACCAGCCGTGTACATGGAGTAATCAATATACAAGCAGTACAATGCTGAAATGTCATAGGCTGTATTAGTGAGGCAGAGTTGTCTGTAACATGCTTTGTATTTGAAATATGCTTTTCTGTTTTCACTTAAGCATTTGGATCAGTGCTGTGTTTAACTTGGATCTGAGCTCAATGATAATTCCAATTATTCAAAGATACACATTGTTTGGTGTTCTGTACAGCATGAGCAATCAGTCCAACCCAACACCCTTGATATTATTCTAACCCTTTATTTTATTTTTAAATAAACCACTTGAAATTATTTGGTTATCTTTTTTTTGGTGTGGTTTTTAGTTCTGTTGTGGGCTCACTTGTGTGCGGTCTCGTGATGGCGGGGAGGGCACGTTTTGAGCGTGACAATGAAGCACGCATTATCATCAACCTCTAGGGCCATGGGGCATGTTCAGCAGAAGATACCAGCTGAAGACTTATCGGTGTAAGTGCACGCGGAGCTAAGTTAAGCAATTCAATTTATTCATCATCTCCCACATCTCTAGCCAACTCGCCCCAAGCTGCTACATGAGCAGAAGAGGCTTGTGACCTGAGACCAGATGAAAGACAAGTCAACAGATTCCCATCGCTGTCTCCTCCTTTACTCTCGGCTGTCCAAACGCAGTGGCATTGCGCCCTCTACTGGCCAGAGGGCAGCAGACAGGTCCTGGGTCACACTAACATAGGAACTAGGGCTGGTCCTAATTTGAATCAGATTTGTGTTACATTTCATCTGGATTAATGAATGTGTATAAGCCTTAAGGGCTATGGTAATAACATGGGATGCCTTCAAAGGCTGATGTGCAAGGCAGCAATGGCAGAAGTTGTTTATGTTTTCCTATGGAGGGGGGGCTTCAAATCAGGCCTTTGATATTTGAATCTGCTCTGGAGCTGTTCGAGATAAGTGGATAACGTTTTCAAGTTTATGACTATTGTTTTTGTACTTTTCTCTGATTAGCCCGAGGATATTGGCTGGAGATGAAAGATACCTGTGCATAAATTCACTATGTCTCCCAAATAGTTTTGACATCTTCGATCCCTATCGAGGCCAACTGCCATTTGACATGTTGACTGTCACTCTCTTCTCCCTACCTGACTATTGTGGGGTCTGTAGTGTACACAGTGCTACTGTCTGTTCCCATTATAGCATATTAAAGAGCTCCAATAAAAGCATAAAGGGTTAGAGGTTAGCCACATGTTTGTAGCCTATTCCACCTTAAGAGAATGATTGGATAAGAGTGTGTGAACGGGCATGTTGTTCCCTAGATAAGTATCTTTATTGTTAATTTATCAGGTTCAAACACCTTTGAGTGAACATGTAATTCATGTGAACTCTAATAAATGTCATCCATGCATGAGAGAGATTAAACATCAAATAAAGTTTCCCTCTGAGCGGTGACTTGCATTTTTTCTCAAGTCAATCTGAAAAGATGTTTTGTGTCCCCCAAACAATGGAATCCTCTGTGTGCTGCTTTAGACTCCTTTTTCCCTGAAGATGTGTCAAGACTGTTTTCCCCCCCAGAATGTCTCTTTCTTGAGGCTGTGGAGAAATTACACATGGAGAAGGAAATATTATCATGCCAATAGAGGCAAGAGTGAGCAGTCATATTGCCACTGCCCAAAGCCTACTGGTGACTAAAGGCAATTCTTATGGTAACAATTGTTTACTTTCTTCTTTTTTTAAATTGTATATGATGAACCTCATGAGTCAACAAGCATGACGAGACAGACCTGTCTGTCTTCTCTTGTCTGCTTTGCCCCACAGAACTATACAGGATTGTGCTGTTTCAGACAGCTATGTGTGTTTTGTGCTGTCACTAGTTGATGAGAAAGTAATATCTATGTCATTGCAGATACACTTACTATACTATGAGTAATCAAAGTAATTCATGAGAATTACAGGTCAATTTACATTGTAGAGACACAAAGTCTGACAGTCAGATATTATATTCAACAGTGTGATGCGATACCTTTTTCATACACCTGATTGCGACATGCATTTAAAGATCAGCCTGAGACTTGGGATGACATCAATATAATTTATTACTTACGCAATAGGTTGACAATCTAGACCAATGGAGTCCCAGCCAGCCACACTCACTTGCATTTCATTCACCGAGCTGCTAGGCAGCCACAATGGCACCTTATTAGTTTAGATCAGGTGACTCAGGAAGCAACGTGTTCAAAGAAGACTTTATGTTAGCAGACACTTTGCAATTGTCTAACTTTATTCGCTGAACAAAGGTGGTTTTCAGCACACCAGACATCTTAACGTTAACGTCTGCCAACTGTTTATTACAGTGAAACTTGATGCACGGAGCAGATTAACTCACTCATTTCAAACCACCAAACATGAGGAACCTTGTTGCACCCCTGTGGAAGGGTTTGAGGTGTCATGGCATCATTGGTGGAAACACCATTGTACTGTGTGGCAGCAGATGTTTGGAGACCTTATAAAACCACACACTTACAGGACAGTGGGCTGCTTCTCAGGCATTGTTGGTCATCACATGACTCACTCAGGCAGGTTGGAGTTTCAAACTAAAGTTGATTTGTCCCCAGGTTGTTCTTACTCCTGAGATCTTCTTTGTGTTCCTTTGTTTCATCTATGCACCTTCCAAAAATGATTGCAGTAAATCAGCTGCAATCTGCAGTCTAAACTAATATAATCCTACATAGTTTGAAACCATTGTCAACCCTTAACACCCCTGTGGATACAAAGGATTCAGATGATGCAACCCTGACAGTGTGATCATCATAGGAAATGCAGCTGTCTTGTATTGCCAAATGCAGACATTAAATGTGTTTACATGCTAACAGTATTACAGAAACAAACTTCTAAGGTCGTGTTCTGGATAAGCCATTTGTTTGCATCTTCATATCCATTCTACAAATATCCGTATTCATGAATAATCTGAACACTACCCCAGTAAAGGAGACCAAACTGTAGAGGTTTTTGCAAACATTATGCTAATACTAACACCCACCAATTCAAAAACAGAACTCAAGCATCCCAAATGCAAGAACATTAATGTGCATATAAAACAACTTTAATTCAGATAGTAGTATAATAGAATTAAAGGTTGTATGGAGAATGTTTAATCTTTTGTTCTAGAAAAGCCATTCATCATTCTGTGAATATGAAGTCACTGTCCTCTACAATGGAAGTCATTTCAGAAACATACTGGTCTGAAAAAATGTCAAATTAGCCTTTTGTTTTTCTTGACACTTTAAACATGGTTCTTTATCAGGCTCAAATTGTTACTAGAGTCACTGACAATGCTGATGAGTCATTGTACAACAGGTTTTTAAAAATGGACATACACAAACTTCAAATAAATATCTTTATTGAATCTCCGAATTACACAATAGACAACGAAAGGGGAAAACAATCCCACCTGAGCGAAATCTTCCAATTCTTCTTCCCACTTAACTCCCATTTTACATCTGAAAGAAAACATCTGCCATGACATCAGACAGTCCTTGATATGTACAAGCTATGTACAGTATTTACAGTGAGCGTGTCCTCTGACACACTAGCGTGATGTGGTGAGTGTGTGTTTGCGTGGCAGGGAGGTGTGGCCTGTTCTTCTGACTGGAACCCAGTGACCGTACGGCTTCCTGCTTTCAAAGCTGTCCATTCTGGGGGTTACCTTAGCACAAGCTGGAACTGCCACCGTTGGCTTCGCCACAGAGTTCTGGAGGGACAAGATGGGGAAAATACATGACAACATGAATATTCAGATGGGTGGAAACCAGTGGGTCCCAAATTTGGGTCCAGTGAAAAATCAGGAATTATTTTTACTATTATTTCATTCCCTTGAAGTTAGCACAATGAGAGAATGTGTGAGGGTGGCTGCCACTTACATGAATGCTGAAAGAGATGCTTTTCATTTTTGGGGACATCTTTGGACTGAGGATCTCCTCATCAGGCTCCATCTCACTGCTCTGTTTCAAAGAGACAAAACAAAGAGACCTATTTAGATAAGAGCGTAAATCAGAAGGCGGATTGAGCTTTAGCAGTTTGTTAAGTGTGTGTACTTCAGGTTCCATGACTAATGAGAAAAGCAGACCTATTGAATAATATATCATATAACTCTATAGGTGTTAGCTTCAACAAACTGCAGCTCTCATGCATTTCCCTCACAATGCTGTCAAAGGCTAAGCTTGCCCAGTAAATGAATGCTTCCAAGGATAGACCATGGAGCAAAAACAAAACAAAAAAATGGCAAACAAAATATGAAAGTAAAAGGATCTCTTCTCTGACAACAGTGGCAGAATGATGGCGACGCAGTTTCCCCAGCCCCATTCAGCACACGTCTTGTGTACCAACTTATCTTTGGCATATGGAGAGAGGGAGTTCTTCGTTTGTTTTTAGTTCTCCAGACAGGAATACAGTCACTATAATGCAGTCCACACGCCTGCGCTCCTTCAGCGAGTGGGAAGATTCTGCTAAATAACAACGACCCATTTCAACTGCAAGCATACATACATTTCCGATATGTCAAAATTCTAATATGTCAAACTATGTGTATGCAATCACTGTAATAAAGTTGATGAATTGCAAGTGTGTCACCAATATTTCTATGTGTGGATTTAGCAATCTAAGATTGTGTAATCTTGTTGAAAATGCAATCTTCTAGTTCAGAAACTACTCATTGACAACATTACAAGAGTCATCAGTTAACCTTTCTCGCAAACACATATGGCTTCACCCAAGTCACATGACTGCCCTCTTATTCTCCTAATCCAAGGTGCCGATGAGTGAAGGAGACCACTCTCATGTGATCTACAAAGACAGGAATAAATACAGACAGAGTATGTGTTCCCTCAGGGATCCAAAGGGTTAACACAAGACACAGGCAATTCAACAGAACACAGACTCAGAGTGGATCAGCAGACTAAGGGGTCTTACCTATGTATTGTAGTTGCAGATTCTGCGATAATATGAATGCATAGGAATGCTATTGTTTCTGTTGTCATAGACCTACGGGCACTTTACAGAGATGTTAAGATAGTTAATTAATGGAGTGTTTGTCAGTGCACAACTGATGTGAAGAACTATTTACTAGACCTGAAATTCTCAATATCACTTGCTTTGTACTCTGTGATCTGAGTCAGAAAGAAAAAACAGATTACTTACTTCTAGGCCTTGAAATAAGTCAATGATTAGAAACCCTAACGTAGTCTCAACATTGCTGTGTGATGTGTTCAGTGTAGAGTTGACATATTCAGTTTCTGTTGACACCCACCTGTGATGGAGTCTTCTCAGGGACAGGCACTGGTCTCACCCGTGACTCTGGTTCTGGTGTGGCTGACTGGGACTCCACTGGCTGCTCCTCCCGGATGTGTTTCACACTCTCTGGAAGCTCCGGCTGCTCCACTTGTAGGATATTTGCGGCATTGGCTTTTGTAGTTCTGAGGATTTCCCGTTTATCTGGGCAGGACAAAACAAACAAGTTTTAAGAGCTCTATAAATAACCTGAGTTAATTAAACACATTTCTGCTAGCTCCAAAGGTTGCTTCTCTGAACTGTAAACTAACAGTTATAAGTCATCATCAGAGCATGGGTCAATCACAATGTGAAATGACAAATACAATGGACAATGATTAACTTTGTTGTGTAATGAACCTTACCATCTAAGCTCAAGCTGACACTAGAGCGTCCTGAAGATCTCGAGCGGCTCCTGTAGGTCTTGGCGGTTCTGTAGCGGCCCACAAACCTCCTGTAAGTCCTACTCTTGCTGGCAGACCTGGAGCGGGACCTGTGGCTTCTGCGACATGAAGACCTGTCTGGTGAGGGGGTGTAGGAGCGAGAGTGTGCCCTGTGGTGGCGCCGTGGGGAGCGGCGGTGTCGGTGCCCACGGCCATATCTGTAATGACTGTCACAGCGACAGCGAGAGGAGGTTCTGTGGCACCGAGGGTGGGAGCGGGATCTGGGACGGGAGGGAGATCTGCTACTGGGTGAGGAGGAAGTAGACGAACAGCTGGATGAAGACCTGTGACGCCCCCTGTTGGTGTCACGTGGTCTGCGGCTGGAGGGGCTGCTGCCACGGCTGCTTCTGGATCTGGAGCGAGAACTGGAGCAGGGAGACGGGAAGCTGGACAGTGTGTCCTGGTCAAAGATCACACTGATCCCTTCACTCAGACGAGCCTGAGCCATTTCACGGGGTGAATCCTTTCCCTTGGTCATCATCTTTATCATCTACAAGGAATTAAATGAGATTTTAAATATTGAACTACACAAAATTACTTTAGAGTGTCACTTTTAGCTCATGCAATTACATTTGTAGCCCTGATGTTATGTAAGTTGTTACAAACCTGTAAGTTCTGTACATATGTAAGTTGTTACATAACAAAGGAAGTCACTTACATAACAAAGGTTTACTCAATGCCGCCCCCTACCGGTACAGCAGGGTAGCGCAACTGCAACCCGCTAACTGACTTGGACCGGAAATTTCCAGAAGCTAACTCAAATTAGCCTGACTAGCTCGGTCCTTCACTCTCGACGTTTAAGTGTTTACTAAGCAATTTAACAGACATAAGTGATCAAAAGAATGCATCTACAAATATTAAGAACAAGAACCAACCAAAAGCTGTTTACCTAACGTTATATGCTAGGTTAACTAAACCCAAGCTACGTTATGTCAGCTAACGGCTTAACTTACCAAATGTGCTTCGAACTATTTGTTCGGTTCAGGTCGGTGTGGTCGAGATATTCTAGAGTCTTCTTCAAAAGATCAACACCATAAAGTAAATAGAGAGAAGTAATACACAGAAATAATTAAGATTTTGCAAGTTTGTAGCTAAATTTTTCTAAATGCAGACGTCGATTAGTCCTAAAGATGTTTCACCATCAGTCGTCGTCGTTCATCTGAACCAAAGGTCGTGTGTGTCGTTACTGGAAAATTCCACTCGAGGGCCATTCACCAGGGTCAGCATGGCGCAGGATTTGCGCATACGAGTGTTTTTATTATTTTTATTATGATTATTGTCAATTATTATTGTTGTTGTTACTAGTAGTGGTAGTAATTGAATTGAATCATTACGTTTCTTCCTTTGCCTTCAGACTGTTTATCTTCTGTAAAGATATACAGTAATACATTAGAAAATTCATGAGAGATAAATGAGAGAAAGAGATTATTTGAACCTGTGGTTCCCGGAGTGATTTTATGGGAACAATGTGCATATTCTGTTTAAAAATTGGTCGCACCGTTATAGTTCAAAGCTAATTTGGGTATTAAAGTTCAGACAAAACAAAATTGGAAACCTGATTATCTACTTCATGTTCTGTTTTCACCAAGCGATAAAATCTCGCGATATTCCACATACCCTATGTCCCATTTGCTGCTTCCTTCTTCTCCTGGCTTCCAACGTCAACGATGACGTAATGACGTTAAATGATAAAAGCCTCGATACATACGAGAAACTTCCCTACGTTCTCGACACGCGCTTCGAACCAAGCGTAATATCACTCCGCGTTTGTCTGCCAGATCGAGTTGAGATGGATATTGTGGGTGCTTTACCGTCCAGCTATGGATATGTCATATTAACGTATCTTTACAGCTGGGTTATGTTGGGTTATCTTGCAGTGAAGGTTGGGGCTGCCAGAAAGAAGTACGATGTCAAGGTAATACACGTTCATATTTGTTTATGACCCGGTATGACAAGTGTAAAGTGACTTTAGGAGCTTTAGGGAAGAAAATGTGTGAAAGCTCATTTGATTCGTTTCTGCATGTTGACTTCGTTTTGCTACTGTGAATAACTTTAAGTGGTGTTTCTTATCTTCCCTTGCAGTATCCTGCCATGTACAGTGACAAGGAGCAGGTGTTCAACTGTATCCAGAGAGCACACCAGAACACACTCGAGGTGTACCCACAGTGGCTCGTCTTCCAGACCATTGCAGCTCTCGCCTATCCAGTATGTATATTATCTCACAGGTTTTGTCTTACATAACCACACTTTGTATGTTAATCTGCTGCACCATATCAGAGCAATTCAAGTTCCCCTTTATTCTTACTCTATACACCATAACGTTTATTCCTTTGCCACACAGTTTGGACAAGGAAGTGGATGTTGAAGTCCACTGGTAATATTTCTGCAGATCTAATGTCACATACAGTATGCGGGGGCAGGGCTTTCTGGTGAACTTTGGCATAGGTACTCCAGATAACAGAAGCAGCCAAGCCCTGAAGACAATGTCACAGTGACTTAGCATATTTCTAGAAAACTGTAACATCTCTTTCTTTTTTATTTGATCCGGTGTTTCTCAATTTCCTGTTGTGATTTTCCCAGTTGACAGCATCTGTGCTGGGGGCCATATGGGTGACCAGTAGGTTGTCCTATGCCTGGGGCTACTACACAGGAGGTAAGCCTGAGGTTCACCCACCCCTTCATAGTTTACACACCTTTTAGGCTGACATGAATCTATGTTGTAAATTCATAATATACACTATGTATGTTTATAGTATAGTAAAATAAAATGGTATTTTAAGGGGGAAAACAAGTTTCCGTTTTTATTAAAGTATAATTATTTTTTTTATTGGTGGTTGATTGTCTTACAATTATCACCGACTGGGGGTCATAGTTCACCCTCTTTTTTATTAACCACTACATCACTAGTAATAAGGTAATAATCATAATTAGTAGTGTAATAAGCTCATCTAATTTTTTTCATGAGATCTGACTGAGTTGATTTAGTTTCTGATTTCACAATAATACAAGGGAACAAAACAAACAAGAACAAATCGGGGGCCTATTACTGTGACAGCTATTTGAATAGAGTTGTGAAGGCTGCAGTACCACAGAAGCTACAGCACACTGATTGGCTGAACCTCTCTATTGCTCTTTGACCAGTTTTGTTTGATTATTCACATAAAAGAGCAATAGGTACGGCAGCGTATTGCTGCCACGCCAGAAAAAGAAAAACGGATCAGTATCACGTTATAACGTGAAAAGTTTGTTATAACAAGATGTTTTTCATGTTATAACAAGATGTTTTTCACGTTATAACAAGATAATTTCACGTTATTGCGACATACAAACATATCACGTTATAACAAGATAAGTTATTGTTATAACGTGAAACTCATGTTTGAATGAGGAAACGGTGTGAACGGATAAATTGAGGAATATGGCTCATTTACACGATTCAATTAAGTTCTACTTCATGCTGGGTTGAGACATGGTGAGATTCAGTTGGACTGTTGGGCTCAGACCCCCTCTGGTATTGTGTGTGAATGGTACATCCCAGCAGGAAATAACCATTGTAGTGGTACAGTATGTTCAGG
>CABFOP010038547.1:0-10476 GCA_900683385.1 Anoplogaster cornuta
CCCTGTCTGTTTTCTTTGTCTCTTCGAATACTCTTTCTAACCCTCCACTCAATCTAATCCACAGAGTGATGTTCCTCTCTGTGACCCAGACCAATACTTGCACTCTCCTCCATCAACCAAACTGATAGAAGCCAGTTCTTCTGTCTTAACTGAGGACGTTCCCACTACTACTACTGAGACATCTTGTGTACTGGGAGACATAACATTTAAATCCTTCATCTGTGCTGGTGGTGAGGTTGAGATTTCAGGCCCTACAATGTTGGCAGAAGACAGTATTGTTTTACCTAAGGATCAGGCTACGAACACTACAAGCACTTGTGAAACAGAAGATACAGTCATCTCTGACAGCATGATGCCCCAGTCATGCAATGACCACATGGAGCATCCCTATTATAATCCTGAAAGAGATGCTTCCTTGGGTATCATTAATGCAGCATCTCTCAGTGAAATTTCAAACCTGAGACCTGCCTCCGACAACTTAGATGATACATGTGCCACACAAGGGTCCCGAGTTTTCCAGAATGACTTCTGTGGAGTGGAGGATGTCACTTTTAAATCATTGACCTGTGATGGAGGTGAGGTGGAAGTTTCAGATTTCACCAGACTGCCAGATGAGACTATCCCTTTGCCTAAGGCAGAGCTTGGGGACCCCCTACAATGCAACAGTGTAAATTCAAGTGTTTTTCCTGATGACTGTGGCAAAGAATGCCAAGTGGAATATGCAGATCATCCCTACTGTAGCAGTGAAAAGGGTCTGGCTTTTTCTATCACCCCCCTCAACACCTCTGAGACCCTGGATGGTGTTGAAATACCTGCTAATGGACTGAGTGACATAACTTTTAAATCATTTGTCTGCACTGGTGGGGAGATTGAAGTTTCAGATGGCACCAAACCTGCAGATGAAACCATTCCTCTACTGACCGGACAGTTTTCTAACACCAGTGGGTCATATAATGACAGCATAAACCTAAGCATTTTAGCTGTTGACTATAACCTGCAACCCAGTAATCCCAGTAATCCAGATCACCCCTATTGTAGTATTGAAAGTGTATTGTCTCCAAGTGGCAACGAGCCATTACCATGCACCCTTGATGGTCTGGTTGAGATAGAACGAGCTAGTCTGGTGGTAGCTGGTGGCCAGACTGAAAGACATGGAGAGGTCATGTCCCATTCTTTCATCTGCGCAGAAGGCGAAGTTGAACTTTCAGATGGCACCAAACTGTCAGAGGAGACTTTCCCTCTACCCAATGACCAGGCTGTGATCTGCCAACTCCCATGCAACAATGTACCTGCTAGCATCATACAGGGTCACATCCAAGAAGATTGTGAACACCCCAACTGCCATGTGGAGGGTGATGAAGCTGTCTTAGATATTGCCCCACCAACTATTAATGTATCCTCACTGGCTGATACATCTATAAAGGCAGCGAATGATGTAGATGTAAACTGTCAAGTCCAAGAAACCTCAAAAAAGGATGTGTTGCATCCTGAAGACAGTGCATTATCTTCCATGCTTCAGGACACTGTGTCTTCTGTCTGCAATCTGCTTGAGGCTTTACCAAGGACTTCCATACCTGTGGAAGTGCAGGGTTATCCAGAATGTGACTCCAATGTACATTCTGATGGTGGAGCTCCGAAGTCCAGCGGGTCAAAAGACAGTGCCCTAGGCTCCTCTGGAAATGGACCTGTTCTTTCTAACTCTGCAGAAACTCCACATGCAGATAACCTCTCAGACGTTCGGAAGGAGCTGCCAGAATTCCCCTCGGTAGTAACTGCTTTGCAGTTTGAACTCCTCAGTCCAGTCGTTAAGGGAACCCCACTAGCCAGAAAACAGGCTCAAGGGGATTCTGCTTTGGACCATTTTTTGGCTGAATATTGTGTTCTGGAAGGTGAAAACAGCTTTGTGGCCCCTGTTATCCCAGACCCCAATGCACCATGGACAGGGCCCTTGGAGAGCCCCATGCCTTGTCCATTGTTCAACTCAACAACACTACGTACTAGATACTGTCATGAAACCCAGGCAGCCTCGGTCACAGAGAGATTTGAGGGTAGGGATGGGAAGCCCTGTGCAGTGCCTCTGGCTGAAGTGGAGAAAGGGGTTTTGGATATCCCCATGATTACTACTGGTCCCCTGCAGCAGCAGCTTCGGCAGATGGCCGAGTTCCTCATCTTGGCATCAGGGAAGATAGACCCTGCTGCTGTCTCTACTCCTGCAGCCGGTAGTACTCCCGCAGAATCCCACAGTGTCTGTGTAGGAACCAGTCCTGTGAAGCTGGTAGACCACAGCTTCAATACTTCAGGCCAGTTTGAGAGGAAAAGGGAGTTCTCTGTGGTTGACACCTGCACTATCACCGACCCTCTCCTGTGGAAGTGAGTATAAGCCCTGAAATTGCTATTTAGTTTATATTGCCAGTGATAATCTTTGTTTGCGTACACCTCTTTCTTTGTCTGTTTCTCTCATACCTTCTGTTGATGTGGTCTCAGTCTACCCCCAGGCAGCCTGGAGTGTCTCCCCAGAGATGAGCTGGAGCAGAGGCTGAGGTCCAGCATGATCATGGTGGAGGCCCTGGTGCAACAGTTGTCTGCAGCCAGGGTACATGGATGTCCTGCTGTGGGCCCGGCGCCCTCAGAGCTCAGGGACAAGCTAGTGCAGACAGACCACACTGAACTCAATCAGGTAAGGGCAGTTTTGGACAACTTCAGGTGTTTATCAAAGCCAACGTTGACCCAGGTTTTAGATCATATTTAGTGTAATCCATGTATTGATTTTACATGGAAGTGGTAATATTTGTTTTATTTGTTGATTTTATTTATGTATTCATTTTTAATAGACCACAACATACAGAGACCTATATATGACAGCTCTGGGCAGGATTTCTGAGTTGGAGCTGGACGGAAGTTCTCTACAGAGCCTCATCCAATGTATGCAGGACACTAGGAGCACCATGGTGAGACCCATGCTCCATGTGGAAAAGTTGTTGGTTTAAGCTTCATAAATAAATATTTTAAGAAATTGTATTTTGGCAGCTGTTTTCTTGTCCCTTAGTAATGCTGAACTGAGCGTCTGTGTGTATTTGTCCCAACAGACTGCTTTGAGTTCTGACACAGATGCAGCTCTCTCTAACATGAACCAGATAGCAGACGTTGTCAGAGAGGACCACCATAGCCTCGTTACACAGGTAAACATGCCTTAGTCGTGTGTCATGACTTCTACTGCTTTTCCCATTTGTCTAATTAACCATTGGGCAATTATGTGTTGCTATTTGTGTATACCGCAACATTTGCTTATGTTTACGTGCTACAGTATAAGTGAGTTTACCATGCGTATATTTGCTGTTCAGTATGGTCAAATGAAGTCCCTCTATAAGAAATCAAAGGAGACGCATGCTAGGATGATGCAGAAGGTCAGAGATGCTCTTCAGCACCGAGAGGACATGAGGCAACAGATGGAAACAGCCCTCACAGCCAAGGAGGCAGTAAGTGTTTCATCTGTAATTGTTTTGTGGCCTTAGTAGTTGGAGGTCGTTTTTGGTTTTGCTTCCACATCTATCCACATCCTGGTCCCAACTTTGGTCTCTGCAGGTTGCAACACTAAAACGATTCTTTGTCTGGTATTTTGTTAGGATAAAGGCAGTATTTCTAAACACTGGGCCCATACTTGGATCAATGTATAGGCAGCACACTTGGGGAAGAACCTAAATCTCAATGTCCAAAGTTGTTTCTGACATACTGTGTCAGTGTGCTGTGCTTTTCATACCAGTCTTCATTCTAGGACTATTAATCCTAAAGTGTGTCTGATGGTCTATTTTCAGGCCTTCAATGTGGTGGAACAGCTGAGAGTGCACTCTGCCAGGCACATCTCAGAGCTGGAGGAGAGTGTGGGGTCTTCTCAAGAACTCATGGCTGCTCTAACCAAGACCTACCCAGAACAGGTACAGCCAACACACATGCATGAACAGCATTGTAGTCCTTGTCAGCATAACTTTCATCTTATGTGTCTGATTTCATGTTGTTGTTTTTTTATCAATGCAGGTTGCATTAAACAAGGCCTATGTGGAATCCCTCAACTCAGCTTCCGATCTTTTGAGCAGAACCATGGACGATCAATCCAGTTTGACAGAAGAGGTCAGGGCAATTTGCTATTTGTCTTTTTCAAGTTAGTGCTGCAGGCATGTAACAATATCTTCATACAGAACATTGTGATAGCTGAAAGGTTTATATCAGTTATAACTAGAACCTGATATAACCAAGTATATACAACAAAATTAACAATGGCAATAGCTTGATATTGAATCATATCATTATCCCATTTATGTGGTGGGTGTATGGCAACAACAATTACAACTTTGTTTTAAATGAAATGATGCTCAGCCTGTTGCCTGTTGGTCATTTCCTCACAGCTCCAAACAGTCCAGTGCCTTCTCCGGAAGACTGCTCCCATGCTTTTGAAGCTGAACGAGAAGGCAGCTGCTGCTCTGAGAGAGAGGGACCAGCATCGCTCTGAGAGAGACGAAGCCGTTGAGGAGAGAGAGCAGGTCGGGCCACTGTCATTTGGGATGCTTAATGCCCTGCACTTTCGTTCTCTTTGTACCTTGTAAGAATGACTTGGTTTGGCATGATGAAGATGATTGGTATCTCAATCAACTTGTGCTCAACAGATCCAAGAGGAGTTGAACCAAGCTCATTTGAATCTCCAAGATGCCAGTGAACAGATTGGAGACTTAAATCTACAGGTGACCATCATGACCTCAGGTAAAACAGAAATGCTAAACATGAATTCTTACTTGCTTTAGCTATTCATTTCACGCTGCCATTTCATTTCCTGATAGCTTTGTACACTGTGAAATTGTTTTCAAACATTTCTCTTTTCACTGTACTCTACTTCAGAGATGGGTGTGCTGCGTCAGAAGCTGAGTGAGGGAGAGGAAGAGAGGGCTCAGCTGGAGAGGAAGGTGACAGAGCTGTCTGCCACAGTTTCTTCCACCCTGGCCTCCTACACCTTCCTGGAGCAGGCCCTCGGTGTCGAGACAACCAAGTGAGATCACCACAACAACACTGGGCTGTTGATGGAAAAACTCTGCTCATAAAGTATATTATGATAGTGGAAGATTTGTACAAAGAGGAAGCTTGAAGAAACTGCTAAAATGCAGAATTCTAGTACTTGATAATATATTTGATATTGGATATTTGATAATATTATATTGTTTTTTAGGTTGCAGCAGTCATCAAAAGAAGTCCAGCAAGCCAATGACAGGGCAGACAAGTAAGTGATAATTGTGATTTAGTCTACTTAACTCTACACTAATTTAGAAACAATTTCCAGCCAGAACCAGCCAGAAAAAATCTATTTGCATGCCCGGTAATTTCTATGATATACCTCATTTGTAGTAGCAGTTTCATTTACATTCATTCAGCTAGCTGTGTGAATATAAGAGGTGCAGGGCCACCACAGTGTAAATGTAAATGGGGTTCTCACAATCATGGAAAACCTGCAAAATTAGTGGGATTAAAAAACATAAAAATGTGCATACTGTATAGTTTTGGAAATGTCATGGACATTTTTTTCCCAACTAAGTTTGGCTGCTTGTTGATCCACTTCCCTTTTGAGGAATAAAAACCCAAATCAGAAATTGCCTGATAATATCAGTCATACAAGTATATATATATATATATATATATATATAAAGTGATAGTTGTAGTCAGAAATAAGACCTGACATTTGCAACATAGAATGACACCACATATTGGTCATGGAAATTGTGCTACATCATGGAATAGTCTTGGAAAAGTCATTGAGTTTGATTAGCAAAAAGGTGTATGTATGCGCCCTTTGTAAAGGAACAGCACAACTGTCCATATATGATAATATAGATATCCAAAGGGCCCTTCTTAAACTGCAACACATAACTGGAACAGCTTCTGGAATGGGGCCAGGAGCAAACCTTGGTCTCAGAGCCAAAGTTGCCCCCAATTCACCCACATCTACAAAGAAATCTACAGAAAATCACTGGAACAAACTCAAGTCCCATCTCCTGTTGTGTCCTTGTCTGTCATGTTCAGACTGGAGGCATCACTGGCCCAGTCGCAGCAGCATGTGTGTGAGCTGAGCCAGGCTCTGGCCCATAGTGAGGAGCAGCTCAGCCAGCTGCAGACCCTCTCTCACACACAGAGCCTGCAGATCCAGCAGCTCCAGGATGTCTGCACACAGCTCAACAGCATGCAGGAAATGAATGAGGTTAGCTTGTGTGTGTGTATGTGTTTCTTCAGACCTTTTTCCTGTGAATTCTGTTGGCACCATTATGCTAAAATGAGCTCAGTGTATCTAAAATTCCTCCGGTGCCTTGGTATATTAAAATGTATATATGGTATTACCATGATCTTGTCAGTTTAATACAAATGTGCACACGTGAACATTTTTCTCCCAATGATAAAAACGACAGACACACCTGTGATGTCATCAAGAAACTGGAGTTAGTCCTCTGAAAACTATTTTGTGAACACAGGTACATTTATGTGGGCTTATATGCATTTACATTAGGGCTAACAGCCAATAAAGTAGCCAAATCAGCCCATTGAAAAATCACCTTGAATACTGTTAGTGTCCACAAAGTGGGTCTCCAATACGTGTACTCCAAAGGAGTTTCATTCTACATTGTAGGAAAGGTGGTCTCTAAATCAGCTAACTAGAAGAACTGATCTAAGGGTGTTAAAAAGTGAAAAGTAAAATGTCTCTAAATGGAAAAAATAAATCTGTTGTATCTGTAGTGGTTGTAGTGGTAGCCAAGATCAAGTTCATACCCTGTGGATTTATTTATTTATCCATCAGTCTAGAGCCTATATAGCCTGAGTCACAGAGTGCCTAGTAAAAACCATAGACCTAACATCAGTTATTGCAGAATTTCTTTCAATACAGAATGCAACAAGTTTATTTCCACGCCCACTTTTCACACAGTTGGATTCTATAACTTGTTCCAAAGTTGTGTGAATCCACAGATTGTCCCTATAGTCAGTGGAGCAGAGCTCTGCAACATGTCACCCGATAACGGGACATTTTCTTTGTGTATTGTCTGCCTTTGGAAGAGACTTGTTCATGCACAGTTAGGTACTCTAGGTCATCATAGGAATAGCTTGTGAAGTCTATTTTAGGGTGGATTGTTGGTTTAATCTCCTGTTATATCTGTGTCAGTTCTTGCATATGGAGAATGTGCTGGCGAGGGAGCAGATGAGCGATAGCGAGTGTACCCTCAGAGCCAACCTACAGGGGCTCAGGGAGAGGAACATCCAGTGTGAGGACCTAAAAGGATCTCTCAATCAACTTCTGTAAGCCTCAAAGCTTAACACTCATTTTTCAAACTTATGAACTTCTGCTGATTTGGATCATATGATAAAGTGCCAATAATTGAATGTGGAATACCGCAGCCCTTTTGCTTTGACCTTTTCAAAAAGCACATCATAACTAAACCTTTCCTGCTAATGAGTAACATTTTTTCAATATACTCAGTGTATTCTCAATGAAACATTATTTCTGTGTATGTGTTCACAGGCTTGAGAACGAAGCATTGAAGGAAGAGCTGGAAACCACGCGGTCCAGAGCTAACGCCACCCAGCTGGACCTTGGAGAGAAGCTGGCTCAGGCAGTTACTGATGTCACCTTGCTGCACCACACACTGCGAGGACTCACCAATGAGCTCTATGCAACTCTCAATAACAAGGTAACATACAGTAACTGCTAAACACAACCAGATATAGAACTCAACCAACTTTCACCACATACTCGTGATCTGAGGTGCTGTTGGTTTTTATTCTATCCATCTAATCAAGGACTATTTTACAGCTGGAAAGCAAGGTGAATGAAATGATCTACCTGGTAGGATAGAAAACCAGCAGTACTCTGGGTCCCGAGGACTGTGCAGGTCCTGTGCAGAATCTATACTTGGTTTTCCATGGTGTATTATATGACTTACTTTTCAGAAACCAGAAACCTCTAACGATAAAGGGTTGCAGCCAAACCTCAACTTTGAGCGTCGTCACCCCTCCAGCTCCTTTGTAGACAGCGTTATGGTTGCATTAACTGCTGAGAAGGGGGAAGACATGAAAACAGAGACACCTGCTGGAGAAGGTACTGTACTGCACCCCACATGTCTGACGCATTGGCTTGCTCTATGTCTGTCACACACACACATAGACAAACTAATGTACACACTCAATGTGTAGTACTAGTACTACTACTAATAATAATAGTAACCTTTATTTACAGAGCACTTATCAAACCAGTGTTACAAAATGCTCACTCAATTGTTTAGTTACTGTTTTTTAGTTTTGTTTAGTTTTGTTGGGTTTCTCAACACTTTGGACCGGAATGGAAAGTTAATTTCTAGAGGAGAGGTTCAACAATAACATTGTTAAAGTATGAGGGGGCATTGCCTGTGATGTGTTCCTTAGTTGTAATTATTTGTTCTGTATTCTACTATTGTTCTATTCATATCTTTATTGTGTTCTCTGCTACTGCAATGACAAAATTCTCCCACAGGGAAGATTTTTTTCTAAGCTCTCTCTGGACCCCAGTTACCCTGGGAATACCTAATGTATTTTGGGGTAACTCTGACATCCTTGGGTAATGTTGGGTAATGTTAACGTCAAATTACTGACTTTCCCGGTTGTATTTCACTGTCTCTTCAGTCTCCTCAGACATGCCAGAGCCCCAGTGTGAAGCTTTGTTCAGTGAGACGAGCGCCTTCACCCGCATTGCGCCAGTCACCCCTAAAAAGACTTTGAGTGAGGTGGAGTTTGAGCCAGAGGAGGAGCAGAGCAACGTGGCGGAGCTGCTGGCTGACCTGGGCAACACCGTCTCTGAGCTCATCTCCACCCTTAAATTGGTGCAACAGCAGAAGGATGCTCAGCTGGAAGAGCTGCACAACACCATGTATGTCCTGAGAACTGTGTGTCTGTCACTGAAATAGAAGGACTTCCTATTGTTTCATGTGGAAAACGTCTAGAAAAGAGCTTTATTCTTAATTTTACATTAACTTAATTAAATGATAATAAATAAAGGCAGCCTATGTAGTGCTTTCTTTATAACATTGTCCAATGCATTGTTCCAGCCTTGGCCTGCAGGGGGAGCAGCAGGCTGCAGCCAGCAGACACAAGGCTGAGCTGTGGGAGCTTAAGAACCAGCTCAGCCGTCTGAACAGTCAAGTAGGGCGGGGCAACCTGGCATTGGAGCAGAAGGCTCAGGTAAGAATTATATTACTGTGTTGCTTTCAGCTACAATGACTACCACCGTTTAAAAAGAGAGGCTCTACAGTAAAAGCTTTGACTGACAGAAAGTATCCAGCCAAGCTCAGAAAAAGGCTCACATGTTCCTTAAATGCATTTTCTCTTCACACAGGATGAAAAAACGGTGACGAAGTTGTTCACAGAAATAAACGAGGCCCGGGAACTTCTAAATAAACACAAGACTGACAATGGCGTAAGGGACAAAATCAGAATGTTGAAATTTTAAAATAAAAAAAAAAACGTAATGAAGAATTCTTTATTTGCCACTTGTTGTGTGCTGCTGTTAGAGTAGGTCGGCCGCGTGTAACAGTATATTTCTTTCTTTCTTAATTTTGTGTAGGAATTGCGCAAGGAGGTGGCTGAGCTTCGCCGCTCTCTCCAGCACTCACAGGTGGAGTCTCAGGCTCTCAGGGAAGAGCTGAGGAGCTCAGCTGGAAGCCAATCAGCTAACCCAGCACATTTCATGGATGAGAAGATCCGCTTACTGAAAGAGGTACTATCCAGACACTTACGGTGTATGTAGCACCAGATAGTAAAGTTGTACATGCATCATTTATTATCCACTGTCTCTAAAGCGGACCTTTATGCTTCATTCAAATAATGTTTTCAGCCTATTCCTGCTCATTTCCCCTAATTTCATTCCATCCCCAGGTAGAGAAACTTAAGGGGAGCCTTCAGGAGGTGGATCAGGCCAGGGGAAAGCTCCTGGACAGAGCAAAGAGATATGTAAGTACTGGCTATATACTGACATCCATGCTTCTCCTCTTCTTGGAAGTAGATACAATTGTCTTCATGCATGACGCCAGTGAAGGAGCTCAGTAATGTCCTTAAAGTGAGGATATGAGCCATTCTGTCTATGATCTCATGTCTCTACAGCAAATCATCTACCAAACCAACGAGCAGAAAAGAGAAAATGAGCTTCGCTTACTAGACAGCATTTATTACAGTCAGAAAGGTGAGAGTTGGATCTTGTTTTTGGTTTGATGCTTTTAATACTGCTTTGTGTATTTGGTATGTTGTCAAAAGTGTATGGTATGGATACGATCTTTGTTGTTATTTCTATTTTATTGTATTTGTACAGTTGAGCTTTTCTTGGCTGAATGTGTTTTCATTCTTCATTTTAGCTTTTTGTATAATAAAATTTTTAATTTGTCTTAGCACTTGCTTATTTGCTTCACTTATTTGTCTCAGTTGTTTAAA
>CABFOP010038758.1:0-11687 GCA_900683385.1 Anoplogaster cornuta
GTGGTGGAAAGTAACAAAGTACATTTACTCAAGTACTTTACTTAAGCAAAATTTGGAGGTACTTGTACTTTACTTGATTATTTCCATTTCAAGCTACTTTATAATTCCATTCCACTACATTTCAGAGGGAAATATTGTACTTTCTACTCCACTACAGTTATCTGACAGCTTTAGTTACTAGTTACTTTTCAGATGAAGATTTGACCCAATGGATAATCTACCAATCTTTTAAAATCCAACACATTGTTAAAGATGAAACCAGTGGTTTCCAACCTTTTGGTCTTTTGACATCTTCCAAAAAGCAGTGTGTAGTCGGGGTCACATTTCAGATGTCTGAGTTGTTCACAGCTCCACCAAATAATCAGAGGGTACTTTTATTTTGATACTTTAAATACATTTCCCTGCTAATACTTGTGTACTTTTACTTAAGTAGGATTTTTCATGCAGGACTTTTACTTGTAATAGAGTATTTTTACATTGCTGTATTGGTACTTTTACTCAAGTAAAGGATCTGAGTACTTCTTCCACCACTGGTTGGGGGTGGGTGGGGATGGTTGGCTTCCACATGTGTTTTCTATACACCTGATCCAGGCGGGGTAGCTGCAGGGTAGTGCTAGGCCCGCTCCTTGTGTTTCTAATCGCACCTCTGAACCTCTGGACCACTCGCAACCCTCACACCTCACGATACCCCCCCACCCCCTCGCCCAGAGGAGAAAGAGAGAGGGAAAGAGGGAGGGAGCCCCGTCGTCGTTCCTCTGCCTGCAGCCTCACAGCATCAGCAACCACACGAGTACTAACAACGGGGCTCTGGTACTGTACATCCAATCTTCCAGCACAACTGCTTTCACAACAATGCTGACAAATGAAAAGCAATTTACTTTTTTGACATGATATGTATTAAAGTCTATAAATTATTAAGGACTGTAAAAACAAAGAAAGTGGTGACCATAGTTTGTTTTTTTATTGTTAAGTTATATGAATTCAGATTTTTGTTTTCTTTTTTGTTTAAAAAAAATAGAGACTGGATTTTTAATCCAATGACCAAATGCATATCTCCTTGTATTGTCTGATTTGCTCTCATGTTAAATTTCTTTTTTAAAAACCATTGTTACTTCCTCAAAACAATGAATAAACCTTTGAATGAAATACACGGCATCTTGCTTTGCTTTATTTTCAAAATCTTTCTATGGTAGTTTATTGAAGAGTGACCTGTCAGTATTTTATATATACATTTTTATGTACATGATATTACAGCTTTTTATAAATTATTATTATAGCTTATAAATAAAACTATAAATAAAATACCACTACCAGAAAATAACTGGCCTGAAATTCACCTGAAATTCATTTCAAAAACACAAATTATTCTATCATCAAAAACACTTTGTGGTAACCAAAAGTCTTGAGATGACTCATAACACCAATAATAATAAACCATAATGTGTATTACCTTATGTTCTTAAAAATAAATACATGTTGGACACCTTATTGTGAAAGGAAACTCCCAGTTCACACTCTGATCTTGTTAAATCCTACAGCAACGACAGCAAAGTTCCTGGCCTGTAAAAAGCTTTTGCATGTACAGCTTTTTGTTGCGTGTTTATGTGCCCAGGTCTTAATTCCAACCATGGGCCACCAGTCGACATTGATCGCAATATAGGAGATGTTTGTTTACAGGCACGCAAGGCGGGGTGGTTTCTAAGAGCTAAACAAACTAATCACGACAAACCCTCGGATCAGATGGATGTATACAGTAGTGCATGTCAGTGGCGCGGCATCAACCGCGTACCATACATTAGTGGTTTGGGCCTCAGTGTTTGCTATCTCTTGTGTATTTTTGCTACCTTCAGGAGGATGTTGGGTATTTCACTTTTGTTTGACCTGCATTTATCTGGGATGAGATCAAAACCTCTTCTTCCAGAGAGGCCTTGTCCAAGAGGGTCTAGCAGCATCAGATAAATGGGTCTCAAAAAAGAAAAGTTTGGACTTGGGTTCTCTATATCCGCTGGCCAGATGTGGACACGCACATACATAGGAAGTCTGCACATATATAGGTTGAAAACTTGTGGTCTTGTGGATCCTGTAGGAAAGTGCCGATAGACAACTGAGCCATTGTGCAGTGTGTCTGAGCCGATCTGCTCAGACTGAATTTATAGCTCACACTTTCTAGGTGTGTCCTTGTCCTCGGGGCTCAGTCTCGGCGTCCGCGGCCCACTTCCTTCTCTGTGCCTCCATTAATGGCTCTACCATGCCACTGCTCGGCCTGAACCTGAGCTCTGCCACAGAGCCCAGGCCAAGGCCTCCTCTCACGCCAGGAAGAAGAGAGAGGCACAGAAAGAAACAAAGAGAGAGAGAGAGAGAAAGATAGAGCTGGAAGAACAGAGGGGGAGACCGCAGTCTCTCCCTGGCCAATAGCAGTGAGCACCGCAAACTTATGGGTGCTGCCCAGCGCTGGAAAGCCCAGCGGTTCCATATGTCAGTCAGAACCAATCAGGACCCAGCTTACTGAGTGACCAAAGACCCGACGAGATGCCCACTGGGGTTCCTGTTGGATCTTCTGGTTTTGAAGCCAACTGGACCTCAGCTCGGCCCTCTGAGATAGCTCGGCACGCTGACACTTCCTGAAATAATCCTATCAGGTGGTTTGACCCCGGCTCCCTCCTCGCATCCCTCAGCGCACGGAGCTGGCCAAACCCCCACCTTCGCTGAGCCATATTTTCCATTGAAAAACTAAGTGATATTCCATGCTGTTGGGCTCCTTGCTTCGTTTTTTTTCTTCTTCATTTAGTTCTTCCTCTCCATTTTACTGAAAGATTTGAAAGGAGTCGTGGAACCATACGGTTATCTCGGAGCGGGAGACGGACAAGTGGAGATTCTCGCTTGGCGGGGCCCGTGGCTTGACAGACTCCAGACTTCACCTTGGCTATTTAGTCGGCCAGAAACTCAACTTTACCGTCAGCGGGCGAAACCACACGGAATGAAATCCAAGAACACAGAGGCTCTGAAAATCATTTCCCATTTGATGAGGAAATATGACTCCTGTGGCATGCTGAAGTAATTAGTTACCTTGCCGTGAAGGATGCTCCAAAGTGCGCTGTTCATTAGAGCCAGGACTTTGTCTTCTGCTTATTCCTGCCCTTGGACACAAATATGAGAAAAATAACTGGGCCTAATTGTTAGATTCCTGAAAGAATTGACTGATTAAAAACTTGGTCTGGCCTTGCAATCATTTCAGGACCAGGGCTGTTTTGGATCAGCTGTAACTTCATGGGTGTTTTGAGCCGAGGAGGTGATGTGTGCAGGCCACTTCTCAGATCACAGACACTGTTGTGAACCGAAGCTAATCACATAGAAGGCAAAGGGTCAAAAGAGGTATTGTATTATATTATACTGTGCAGACAAATTACACCCCGTAAATGAGCATTTTCCCCCAGCAGGCACGTCCGTAGACGAGTACAGTTCCAGTTTGCCTGATAGTGGGAACTTTCAGTGGAGGAGACCAGGAAACTTTGGCAGATGAATTACACTACACACTACTTATAGAGATTATTGAGTAAATGAATTACCTATAATAAAGTAGTTATTTCAGTGTTAGACTTAATTTCTCAACTTCCTGCAAGGAATACTAAAACATCTAATTTTCTTTGAATTACTACCCAGTAATTCAAAGAAAATTACTATGCATGTCCAGAAATAAGAAGACTTGTTGATACAAGCCGTTTTCATCCAAATGAGGATCAACTCATTTCTCTGATTAGATGATTGTTAGAGTCAGACAGTGCAGGTTTATTTTTGTAAATTCCGTTCCTTAATGTATTGTTTCCTCCAGATCACTCATGCTGGATCTAAAATGAGGGATGAATCCTGGCGTTGTCTTCCTGATTTCATTATTGTGTTAAAGCCACATTTGTTCAACTCTTCTCCTGGATCCAGTTCTGTTGCGAGGCGGTTTCTATGAGTCCACTCCTTATTGAGCTAACCTAAGGCAGTTGAAAAATATTTCCTGTCTTCATTTCTCATAATAAACGTCTTCAAGAAACCACCAGAAACCAAGGGGGAGAGCGCTGTGCTTACAAGAAACCACAAGTAAATGCTGCGTTTGGCCAAATGAGGACATGTCGGGTGTTATTCCAGGTGGACATCATCTCCATTTTGTTTTGTGAAAGGGCCCGGGACTTAAAACGGGGAGGAAAAATGTGACACATGCCAGTTTTAAACAAAAAGGGTCAATTGCACTTGTAGGAACAGACTGTGGAGGCATGCATATTGTTCTTACTTGAGGGAAGTGGGAGATGGATACATGTGGATGGATCAGGAACTCTCTATTCAGACCAGTTGCCAGAGTATACTCTTCCCAGAGAAAGGGAGAACCACTCTTCATGTAATGGAACAAGAAAAGGGTGGAAGGGAAAAGACGAAGACATACCTGCTCTGATACCTGACGGAGAGCTTTGGCTTTTATTGTCTCGCCGTCTTCTCCCCGTGTACAAACTCCAACCACGCGTTAACGTTTCTTTCCGCTCCGCCGCGAACAGACATAATCCCAGTTTGCGATTTCGCCCCGCCGTGCAACGGGCCTCGTCTGCAGCGCGGTCGCACGTGGGGGTCAGCGAAACGCGGCGAGGAATCCCTTTCCCGTTTCGCTTTCCCGACATCTAAACAAGGCCCGCTTTGCTCAGCCACATGTAGTGGATCGCCCTGCTTGTTTATGGGGAGGATAATGCCTGCGAATTTCCTCCCTGGATCCCGTGTCTCGGTCCATCCAAGAGTCACGCACACGCAAGCAGACAGACACAGTAACACACGTGGGGACAAGCATGCTGTTTAGCTGCCTGCGCTTCAGCTGTTTCCTAACACCCTAAATCTTGGTAATTGGCCATCCGCTAGGCTCCCGAGACAGACCGGCTAAACAGCTGCTACAAACAGACAGACCCCGTCCAGTGGTGCTGCGGGTCCAAGACGAGAGCGCGGCTGCCAACAGGGGATAAAGAGAAAGAACAAAAAGCTGTAGAGAGGAGACCGCAGTGAGATGTAAGCTGATGCAAACAAAGTTAAGACATAGAGATATCTCTTTTCATACACACATGAAATCCCCCCTCAGGGTCCCGTGTGCTCCCTGAGAATGATTCTAACGTTTCGTGGTATGGAAGTGAAACAAACATCACAGGATTAAAGAAAGGCAACCCTGCAAACCAACATACATCTAATTTAGTGGGTTCCTAGGCGGATATAGAAGAAGCAGTGCTTCAGAAGTCTGCTCAGATATTTTTGTTTTCCTAAATGTGGGTTTCTCTTTATTTACCATTTCTAGGTTTCCTTGCCAATTGCTAGGCTAGCTATATCTTACTGTGCTAGAAAACAATGTATACTGCCCCAGTTGGCTGCAGCTCTGGTTTAAACCCTGACATGATGCCATCGGTCTAGTACGGTGGATGTCCAGTGCTCAGTGGAGTTCATGGTATGTTGGAAAACAGTTTCAGTAATCTGGCGACTCTGGTTCCTTTCTTGTTAAACCTCCTGCTGTCACCTTACTTTTGCAGTGATTTTTGCAATGTAAAAATGCTTTCTTGCATTTTGGCAACGCTCCCACTGAAATGACAGTCAGCCCTGTTTCAACTCTTTTGAATGAACCTGGTGGGGGGTGCCAGCTGCTGAGGCAGCAGAATTCAAAAATAACATCCATGGCAGCCCCACATGCTATGATTGTATGATTACTGTTTTCGACTTCTGTGGTGTCACCAGCAGAGCCACTCTGCCCTCCGAAACTCATCCTCCGAAGCCGATATGACCGCCCATTCCATGTGGGGTTTGCCCTCATCCAGGCAGTGAAATGTTGGTTTCAGCCTGATTGGTCGCACTGTGAAGTACACTATCATCTTCTTAAGGTTTGTGCTTCACAAACGCCACATTGACAATTGTATCATCCTCCATCTTCACACGCCAAGTTCAAAAGAATTGCATGACAAAAAGGTGGGCATTTCTGCTCCTGTGCCTCTCTGGTCCACTTCCACTCGATATTTGGCATCCGCGGCCACAATAAGGACGCTGTTGAAAGCCTTTTTCCACCAGCAGTGGTAAGTTGTTGTAGTAGTAAGCAACACCAGACAGATTGAAGAGTAGAACAGAAGCCACAACCTCTCATAACATAATGACAGCCGGGGTGCTAGGCCCGGTGTCTCTGTGTAATATTTCATCACAGAAAAGCTAAATAAATTCCTCACTACAGTCAAGTGAAACCACGTCAATGCAGCAGATGTAAGAAATGGCAGCTGCCGGAGGAATGTGGTTTGGCAGCGGAGGAGGCCTGAAGGGAGACTGGAAGGTCCTCTCACGTTAACACTTTGTGTTTGGGAACACAAAGATACGTTGTTGACGGACCGAGTGGGCTTCAATCGCGTGTCTGGATGTGCCGGCGGGCTATCGGATCCCCGTCGACCCCGGCGCATGGAAAAAAACACACACCACGGGGGCCTCCATGTGTCCGGGGCCCGACTGGAACTCCTGGTCTGTAATTTTAAAAGAGTGGCATTGGTATCAGCGGTATTAGAAACACACATATGATATTAAACACACAAGGGAAGGTGGTCTTTCTGGACGGAGAGAGAGAGAGACGGAGAGAGAGAGAGAGACATTCAGACAAAGTGAGACCATCTAGACCTGGCAGGCAGCATGGCATGGAGTGTGACAGCCAGTTTTCAGGGCCAGCAAATAAATACGCCTCACACAGCCTTCAGTCTGGGCCAAAGCTGTAGTGTTACCATAAATCTGGAATCAAAAGGGCACGCTGCACCAGCGCAGGAGCCCATTCCTCCAGATGGTGGTTATGGAACTTCTATTTATTATTTTTTCCCGCCTCTGTTCTGATAAACATATACACATGTTCGATGTAAAAAATTGTTGCAGTGGGGCCGTCTGGATTCACGATCCGGCTACGGGGGGATATGATGAATCAATGTTAGTGTGAACGACTATAGCTGGGATTCTGGGAAGAATTGGAAGTTCTCCACTGACAATCAATTTACAATGAAGTGCTGAAGACGAGATGATATCACACTCCATATTTAGGGAGCATGGCGTCTGTATGGAAGTAAATAGAAATCTACTGTAAGCAGGTTAAAGGTGCACGTCTGAATATGCCTCACAAACTCCTTTTCGCTGTTACTCTTCTTGCATAGTGTCCAACGAATCAGAAATGCCAATATGAAAATCTGCTTTGGCTTTCACACTTTTATATTCGACGAATATAAAATATATTTTTTTATATAGACGATCAGCGCCTCAGGGACTTGCTCAGCGCCGTGTAGTCCAACAGCTCAGAGAACCGGGTAGAGCTCCCCGGTGGTTTTTTATAAAGTTTTTTATTGAAGCTTCAAAGAAAGTCTGACATCTTCACTTCAGAACAGCACCAGAATTGATTTGTTTTCACCTGTTGCGGCTCAGACTGAGTAACCCCAAATAGAATACGAGGACTTTTATTTCATTGAATGCATAACTTCTGATCTAAAGTATTCTTGAACAAAACACACACACACATATATTGCATTTTTGCTTTATTAAACAACCAAGCAAAACAGGAAACTGGGATAAGAGACACCCAGTAAGGTACACCTTAGTGGGTGTGTGATAGTGAATAGAGAGAAATGTAACCAATAAATAACTACAGTCAGATAATGTTACCAAGTTGGAGTATTTGAATGGATACAAATTACAATTTTAGGCAGGTAATCACTAAACTGTAATAGATTACATTTACAACATGGCAAAAAGGTTTCAGTGTTGGATGAGGCTGATCCAAACCAAAGCCTCTCTACTTATCTAACCATTGGTTTTGTACCAGTAAAGTAGAACGAAAGTATATGTGGTATTTCTGCAACTCAATTTATGACCCAACATAAAGACACCAAACTGGCAAAGCCTTACTGACTTTCTGAACATGGCAGTGAAGGTTTTGTAACTATAAATAGACAAGAAGAGACATCAGGATATCAATTGTTGAGGGACATGAAGTCCAATTGTGGTATGACGGAAAAAAACATGTTTTGCAAATTGTACTACTAACCTTGACGTGGACAGTGAAAGTATACCGTGTAAGGAGACTGAACAGAAGGCGGTGATGCCGTTGAAAAACAGAATTGAAATCAGTGTCACTGCAGGTGCGAGGAAAACATCTTGGCTTTTCGATCCACCAAAGACACAACACCGACGGCAGCTCTTCTCAGTTATCTTTCCCCTCGGATTGGTTGTGGGGATACTTGATCAGAAATGTGATCGGTTCCTCCCCTTTCTTTGACCCAGTTGCGGCTCATGGATGGACGCCAGAGCTACCCGCAGCAGACGCTCTCACCCAGCAGAAACCAAGTCCAATTTCCAGGGTGGGGACGTGCATGGTTTCCTCTCGGTTGCCTCTGAAACTTCATCTCCATCCATGGCTCATCTGCCTCGGCGGAGACCTCAGGACTGTGTACAGAAGCGCTTTATAGCCCGCTGCGTGACTTCAGGACCATTTACCAAGGACCACAGGAGACTCCATGGGGCCTTTGGAAAATATGGTCCTTTCACTGCCTACAGAGCACACACTGTCCAGTCCGAATTCTTCCTCCAAGTTCAATCTTCACACCTAAGGCCATTTTTGGGTGCAGATGGCAGTGGGACCACTTTGTGAGGACATATATGGTCATATACAACATCCTATTCATTCAGAGTAGCCTGGCTTTGGCCATTGCAGAATTAGTTTCAGAGCTGGAGGATGGAGGGAATGTAACCAATGAGAGGAATACATGGACAGGATGAGAACATCAGGCTAGTAGCAGAGACAGAAGGTTAGGCTGTGTTCACACTGCAGCTGCAATTCAGATTTTTTGTTTCTATGTTTTCTAATCAGTGTGAACAGCAAAAAGATGCAGAGTTGCATTGTTTTCATTTCCGATCTGGACCACACATTACCATTACAGTAAATATTACTGTATTGGATACGTGTTACATCCTAGAATAGATGTGAACAGAAAATTAGAGAATTGAGCAGGAAAAAGAGGCACAGAGACACAAAGAGACCAAACAGAGGAGCATCTTCAGTAAAAGTTCAGTTCTTCACGTCCAATCGGCGACTCCTGGATCTCCTCACAGTCGAGACGGAGGCGGAGGGCGGCTCATGACCTCACCGAACCGTGCATGTGCTACTGTCTGCCGCTTGATTGGATGAATGTAAATATTTGAGTGCAGCGATGCCGCCTGTTGTGAAGCCGAGCCAAGGCGTGTTAAATGAGTTTGGGAGCCGCTCTCGGGGCCCCCGTGAGCGAGGAGCCAAAGCTCGGGGCCCCGTGGGGAGACCCGAACCACGCTACACCCACATTGCTGTTACTGTATCTCCTTACCAACCCCCAGGAGGGCTGAGGGTGTGTGTGTGTGTGGGGGGGGCACTCTGGGAATAGTGTTTGTGAAAGCTGATGTAAAGGAAGACGAAGGAGAATGTTTTGGAGCCACTCGGTGTTAAGCCCGGCTGGAGCCCAGCGGGGTAATAACGTGGGCCATATTGAGGCTCGAGGTGGCGAGGTGTAGACAAAATAGCCGCCTCGACACTGTGGTGCTACCATTACACACACACACACACACACATGAAGGAATGCCCACACACACGCAGACAAGCACATCTGGTTAGCGAGTGTAAGCCAGTTGTAGGTGTCAGTTTCGCCCCAAAGATCTGCCACAAACACACTCACACGTACGACGCTTCTCTCGCGAAGTCCAAAGAATAACACGCGTACCCTAAAATACATACAACGCTGATATTAGATCCATAGAACCAGCTTATAAAATGCGTTCCAAGTCTTTCGGATGGAATTTCTCCATAATATACAGTCTTGAAAGTTTGCGAACTCTTCCAAGTGTTGGTCGTTATTTCGTGCAACCGAATAAAATCCTCGTCTAGACCTCAGAGTTAATGAAGATATCCCAAAGAAAGAAAAAACTCAAACACGAGCAAAAACTATGGCCCAAAAAATGTGAACTCCTTCAATCAATAACGTGTGGCTCCTCCTTTAGCAGCGATGTCTGATCACCGGTCCTCAGTTCAACATCACAAAACATCTGCACCGCGAGAGATCGTTTTCAAGACTTGAAATTGGACGCACAATATTTGGACTCGATGAAATCATATACGTTCTGTACTTATCTGTTCATCTATGAAGTTCATCTATGAGTGAATTTCAGGTTTCATCCCGTCGGCCAAAGCACTTCCTGTCAGGGGGAGCTGAACCTTTGGGCCACGTTCACACCGGGACCGCAGTGACAGGTCTGCACTTAAAAAAAGACGCCGCTTTCCTGGTTTCTTGATCTTCGCGGAGCTCTTGAGTAACCAGAGATCAAACGGCAGCCTTCTCCTCAGACCATTAGACGGACATAGTGGGAACGGTTCCCGAACCTCGCTAAATGACTCTTGCAAAGCTCTACGTGGTTACAAAACACTTGTCACGCCTTTGTTGTTCTTCATAATCTGATTGAAAGGAAATCCTGCGACAAAGTGGATAGTGGATACAGGCAGTCCGGATTAAGTGAAACCCCGCATATGTTTGAAGTATTTTGTGTTTGTGTGACCCGGGTACAATTTCCACGGCGAGAGCTTTATTTGACTTTAGCCTGCTGGTGGGAGGGTGGGTGAGGTAGAGGCTGGCTTTGTATTTTCAAATCCAATTGTCCGCTATACAGTCAAAGAGCCTGAGCTTCCTGTGGCTTGCAGTAATAAACCTAACCTCGGGTTACATCCTAGGCACAAAGACCTGCGAATGGTCAGAGTGGAAAAACATAGTGGAGTAGGCATGTTATAAGTTCAGGCCTCCAAGCTCCAAGACACTATGCAAACACCTCGACGAAGTGGCAAACGAGGTTTAAACCTCTGAACTCGGACGTCTGACACCCCAAGGCTGAGGCCTGGGCCTTTTGACTGATGGAAAAACAGCTTCCATGCAGCAACAGCGGATCCTCCAGGGCCTCGCAGACCTCCTCGTCTCTTCAAAGTGAGTGAAATTGGGGTCTTTCTTGATGGTTTACAATAATTCCTCTGGTCGTACCCCAAAAAAACGAGATGGGCCCAGCAAAGGAAAATAAGCAGTGCAATTACAACACAGGGGCCAGATTATTTATACAAAATAATGAATTTGTTTCTATACATGCCAATCATCTCAACCGAAGGAAGTTTAATAATATCGATTTTTCTTTCCCTTTTTTTTTCTCGCAGGGAGCAGCGGTAAAACACGCGTCTTTTCCATGAAAATGTGTCTGAGGCATGTGGAAAGCGTACACCCGAACCCGTGTTGATACAAAGTGATTAGTTTATTATAGAAGCCGACGGTCTCAGTGCACGGGTATTTGCTTCCATGTTGTAGCGGCAGCATGAGTTGAGGTCGTCCCGTACCTGACACACCGAATGACAACACGGCCGGCGCAATCCGAGATGGCGAGGCGGCGTGTGGCCAGAAATGTGCCACACAGGAGCGCCGTGAAACAGGGGGAATTATGGGTAGGTGGGATGATGAATGGAGCTACTCATCCTTCCATTTTGTTTCCACAGGACGGGGCAGCGCCCTCCGCTCCCGTCCTGTCCTCGGGCCCATGTTGCTTATTGCCACAGTAACCCGAAGCCAGCATGAAAGCGTCCCCCGGAGCGAGGGGGGGGGGGGGGGGGGGGTGTTCTT
>CABFOP010038795.1:4469-17183 GCA_900683385.1 Anoplogaster cornuta
TATAGTAACTCCTGAGGAACTACTATAGTAACTACGATAGTAACTACGCATAGGGAACTAATGAGGAACTAATGAGGAACTCCTGAGGAACTAATGAGGAACTAATGAGGAACTCCTGAGGAAGTCGCGAAGCAGCCGACGTGCGTTAGCCCCATTAGCTCCACCGCACGGACCATATTTGAAGCGTTGTCTGTTACCATGGCTGATCTTTGCTTGTCAGCCCCCACTCCTCCGTCGAAATTTCAGTATCAGGTTTGATTCCACCGAGAGGGGTCGCGTTACGCATGCGCAAAAAAAATCGATCTCTGGACGTATGAATCGATCTCCAAATATTAAGATGAAAATCGATCCAAAATCGGAGAATCGATTATATCGACCCAGCCCAATGACTAACAGGTAGAGACAGGACGAAAAAGAGGCGTCTTGTACAGTGATGATTCAGAGCTAATTACTGTGGGATCACTGTCACACACTTTTTTAATGGACTTAATGAACTGACAAACTACACAGAGTAGGATACAAGCACAGCAGTTTTAACAGCTTTTGACGTATTAATCAGGGAAAATACCTGCGCTGATGTGCATACAGTAGGTGTTACCAAATGATTTGCATACATATATACATGGTCTATACAGATCAATTATAAGATCGCTTCCTGAACAGATTTCACGATCAGCAGATGGATTTATTAGTAGTTTAACTTTTTAAATCATGCTAAAATCACAAATCTGCTATCATAAAATCCTGGTTCGTTTGCTTTCACACCACAAACGAACTGCACCAGAGTCCGCTTCACAGCGGACCGAGACCACCTTTTCAAGCGGTCTCACTTCGGTTGTTTGGTCTGCACCAGGGTTCGATTGACAGCTTTCACAACAGCCCAAATGAACCGTACTAACCGGGCAAATGGACCTGAGTTTGTTTTAACCGAACCAAACTGGTTAGGTGTGAAAGTGCCCTTAGTAAAGAAGAAGAAAATGCTCTACTTGTAATATTTAACAGAAATATAAACAAAAATGCAACCACAGTGGAAAGCAACCTGTCTAATCAAACAAAAGGGCTCCTACCTCTTCCATGCGGTTGCTCTGTCGCTGGTAGCTCAGGGAGGATAGGCTGAGCAGGTGAGTCTTCTTCACCTGGGCGTTGATCTGATGGTCAGCCGTCTCATCCCAGGTGGAGGCCATCAGGTGAACCGTCACCTCTGATAGCTCACTGACCATCTGGGTCACGTTCCATTCAGAGATCAGTCTCCTCATCACAGTGCCAGCTGAGTGACCACATACACAATACACACACACACACACATCCATAGACGTTAGACAAACATACAAACTACTTTATTTTATCTTGGCAGACTAATTCAGTCATCTGTGTGTATGATTAATTTGTGAAGCAGTATCATGCCAAGCCCCTTACCCTGTGGGATAAGTCTCTGTGCCCCTCTAGTGAAGACGTGCCCTTTATTGCACTCCACCTGGATACCTCTCTGCTGAGCAAAGGAGGCCCAGTAATGCACCTGAATGGAATGCAACACATGGTTATATTAGCCATGCTTTAGAAGTCCATACAAATTGGAGATATTGGTGGAAGAGGAAGTGATGCCAATTGCAGATTTCAAGGTAAAAAGATAAAAATAACTTTTACATCTGAACTGGACAGTAGCTGTAAGACAGTGTACAAGGTTCCTATACTTTTTTGCTTAACACAATTACCCGTGGTGTAAAAAAAACACGTACTTGTAGTTGTGGGAAGGCAGCTGTGTAGGACATTTGTTTGTAGTGCTGACCCAGCTTCTTGCGGATGGGCCTAAGGCTGTGGAAAAGCTTGCCTCTGCAGATTGGTCGGGACACACTGGTCCAGGTCGCCCAGAAGTTCTGCATCCAGCGCAGTGTGCTGCTGTACAGGAGGATACTGGGCTGGCAAAGCTCTGAAAGGAAGACGTGTATTTCTCTCCAGTAACAACACAGATATAGTACTAGTTTTAAAATGTAACGGGTTGGCTTACACCTCTGCACTCAAAAATGTAAATTTATTTTAATAGAATGGCACACACCTGTGCTCCAGTGTTGATTAAGGTCCATGGTGATTGAGGAGTTGAGGTTCTCAGAGCGAAAGGCTCTGTAGGAGTCATGGGGTTGTCCTGAGGTCAAGTCTGCAACATTCTCTGCACAGCAGAGCATTACAGCATGGTGGTCATGGGGGTTGCCATGGCAAAGCCACTGGAGGTCAAGGGTCATGCAAAGGCTGGGCAGGTGTAGGAAACAGATATCATCATACCTGAGATGAAGAAAACAAAATTAATCTTACATTATTGAATATTTCTCCACAAATATAGTTATTCCTTACATCTTTGATATTTGAAATCCAACCTCCAATGCCTGCACTTACTTTGAGGCTGTCCTGACATTGACATCCATGTCACCTTTAAAAACAAACTGGCCAGGGTTCCAGTCAAAGTTCAACTTATTCCATTCCCAGTGCAGGTTTTCTGTAGTGTTATAAGGGTCCTGTAAGGATTCAAGATTCATCTTTATCATTCATTCATTGAAAACTCACAAGAAACTGAAAAACATAAAAACTAAAAACTCTTAACATTACATGCCATGAAAACATTTAAGATTAAAAATTGAATTGATGAAGCAAATATTTTGTCACAGGGACAACACAAGACAACTACATAATTCTGCTAACTCTACATAGCTGGAAATCCAGAAGAGATGGATGAAAGCTTGTTCGGTGTACAATGCTTTACCTCTGTTGCTAGCTGATGAAGGTTGGCCTGATCAATGTCCATAACCCAGCGTCCGTGCAGTAGGAGACGACTTTTGTCCCACCAGGCCAGGGAAGGTGAGGGATCGACTGTGGGTTTGGTCAGCAGGTCAACCACCTGACCTATCAAGGTCCAGGCAGGGTCCCAACATGGACCCCACACAATAGTGTAGAGAGATATATATGCTGCATAGGAAGGAAATAAATGATGTTGAGATGAGATGTTGTAAACTTTGAATGTTTGAAAGACTCAAAACCAGCTTAACACATGAGCAATCAGGGTTGCATTTAATGAATTTAAGAGGAACAACATGCACACTACAGAAATCTTCTTTGTGATGTGGTGTTGGGGGTAAAATGGTCCCTTAGTTAACTTCTCAGAAAAAAACGTAACATTCCTGCATTTCCCAAACGTTGATGCTGACCAAATAAAGCATTTAATGAATCCCATGACTCACATTTGAAGTCATAGTAGAACTTCAGTGGAGGCATATTCCTGTGGACTGTCACATCTCCCCACGGTGGGCCAAGTGGGACAATCTGTCTACGATGAGCTCGTGCCTGTCCATCCTGCTCTGTGCCAATCAGACGCCCTGACAGCTCCCACTCCCGGATCTCAAACAGGTAGCGGGGGTAGTCACGAATTCTCACTGGACAGAGAGGAAAGAGGTCAATTATTTTTGTATGAACAAAAGTCTACATAAACACTGAGGTTCTTAATTACATTTTTATTTCCAATTTAGCTTAATCTACATCAAATCTGTACTGACTCATTACTGATATCTACAATAAATGCTGTAGTTATTTTGTGTGACTAACCCAAGAAGGCAGTGAGTTTGAACTTGACAGCGCGGCACCACTGGACCACCAAAGGGAGTCCATCTCTGGGAAAGGGACTGACTCCATCAATGTCCCTCAGCTGCTCTCTCACCCTCTCTGGCCCATGGAGGGAATGGTCAGCCAAAGCCACTAGTTCCAAGTCTGACACGGTCCAGGTCAGCAGAGACTTCCTCATGGGCGTATTAGCATAGAGGCGGCGTGAGCGCTGGATGTAGATCTCAATGTGCTTTTTCTCCAGTGAGCTATACAGCTCCTCTATCTTTCTGGCAGGCAGAAGTTCTCCGTGCTGCTTGCGCAGATCTGCCACCTTCTTATCCAGAAGTTGCAGACGCTTGGCACTTTCCTTGCTTTCATCCTTCATCAGCTCATAGTTGTCACGCAGCTTGATTTCAAAGACATCATCCAGGAAGACAAATGAGAACTGGCTAATTTTGATCACGAGGTCAGGGGGCAGACGTTGGACAGCAGCGGACAGGCTTGGGGATTGATGCAAAGTCTTCAGCCACTTCTGCACGCTAATGGCCATGTCGAAGGTGTTTGAAAAATCGTACTGGTAGGGGAACTCCACAGCTAGGCTAGGGCAAGTGAGGACCCAGACGCGGTTCTGAGGGGTGGTGAGGAATGGGAAGGCGTCTCTGTGCACATGCATTTCGGGCAGCTCTGGGTACGTCTGGACATCTAGCTCTTTAAATAAGAAGATGTCATTGCCATCAAAGTTAAGCATCAGGGAAGGGGAGTGCATCTTCATGGAGCCAGCATGCGTGGAGAGTGAGAGGGCTTCTGTGTGCAGGAGAATATAGTTCTGTTCGCTAACATGGGCTGTCAAGCGAGTACGGCCCAGTGCTACACGCACACGCAGCCACCTACTCTGGCCTGAGGCTGTTTCACTGTCTGAAGTTTTGATTGGCGTGTCCTCTCCTTGCTTGCTCTCCTTGCTTTCTGTCAGCATAACCCAACAAGCATGGGCTTCGGTCATGTGTTGATACAAGAACATGTGGTCTGAGGGCATCCACTCCACAGTGAGCTCCTCTTCACACTGAATCTGAATAAGGTATGAAAAGAAAAAAATATGATATAATGATATACAGCAATACAAATACTATATCCACAAAGTCCGGAGAGATGTCCTATGAGGGGGATGAAGATCTGAGTAACTACCTCCAAGGTCTGGGTGGTGATGTGGTGACAGAAGGATAGAGTGGTGAATTTGAGGATAGGGTTGGGGGTTTGGGAGGCAGGGCAACATGGCTCCATGTTCTCTGTGAGTGTCTTGACCACAGACAGGCTAGCACCCTGTAGAGACACCTTGGAGCTCTCCCCACAGCTGAAGACCCTGACAGTGTCCACCCGCAAAGACACAGCACCTAATGGGAACAAAAATTGAAAGATTATTGATAGGCTGAAGGGGCAGAAGATTACATGTCTTATGGTCAAAAAGAGAAAAAGAGACCCAAAAAGAGGTGAATGCGTGATGAAACGTGGCATTCGTGGGGGGGAAAGAGCATTCACTACTTCTTTTTGGGCCACTTCTAATTTTCATCATTTTCATGTTATGCTGCAGACAATATTTTTCACTCAATTCACTATCAATTTGTTTGCCTTCCTCTGACAAATGCAATGGTCATTCCACGATTGGCCTCTGGGCACCTACTAGTCACATCTATTCATCCCAACCCATTGAGCTGTCCCTGTTGACTACTCCATGAAGAAAAAAGTAAGCGAATTGTGATCTTTGACTTAGAGTAGAGTGTAAATTGACCCTATGCAAATTTAATCTAACATGGTGAAAAACAACAACAACAGAGCCAGTAGGGGAATACACAACACTTTTCATCATTCAATAGTCTCTATTCATTTACCTGCAAGATTAGAGAGTGTGAACACATTGACATCCTCCAGACAGCACTCCAGTTTGAAAACCAGGGGTAGGCGTGAGGAGGAGACAGGTTGAGTAGCATTACCACTAGGGGGAGACAGAGAGGCCACATCTGACAGCTGTGGCCCCCTGTCACTGGGAAGGCTCATGAGGGACAGCAGGCGAGACAGACACAGAACACAGGTCTCTGAGAGCTCCAGCTGAAGCCCTTTAAGACTGGACTCCACACTCAGACTTGGAGACTGGCTAGCACACTCCACTTGGGGTCGGTTGAAACTCCCCTGGAGAGACGAGAAAGCCAGAACCCCACCATTATTATCTAGCCAACAAACTGATATTACATATTTGATCTAATTTGTAGTTGGGGAAAACAGAGGGATTCACCAAATCTGGGTTTAAAAACACAAAGAATGGAAAAAAACATTTGGTATTTTAGAGAAATTAGTTCAAATTCAACACAACTGTAACATGTAAGGGTTTTAGAGTTGTGTGTAGTTATGTGGGTGCAAGTGTTAACATCTGGACGTCTGGCCCTTGACTTTGAGTATGTTTTTTTTTTAAATTTTTAAAGAAGGTAAAATGAAACTGAAGAAGAAAACATGTAGCTACTAAATTAATTTCAAATGGTGCCATAATGATTTGTATTCATAATACCTGAAGACTGAGGGAGTCTAGGATTAGTGCTTCTCCCCACACATGTTTATTAGGTGGGTGGGGGGCTTGCTGGATATGAGACCCCTGGCCCACCCTCCACCAGAAGTGGTCCAGAGACAGGGAAGCACGCTGGTACATATTCTGGGATATCAGGCTCTCTTCGTCAACTTCATTGTCAAGAAGATTCTGCAGCTCTGTTGACATGGAGAAGACAGTCTTCATACAGTGTTCATTTGGGGAAATTAAGTTTACATTTGTTGCAGTATAGTAGTTTGAGTGGTTCTGCATTAAAAGACTAACAACAATGAAAGGAGCATTAGTTAATGTGTAACATTTAAAGGGCACCCAGCATTGAAGAAAAGGAAAGACCTTATCTAATCTAGCTTGGCATGTTTGGAAAGGGTTGAGCCAATAGCTGCATGTAGCATTCCAACCATAATGAATCACTGAAGCAAAATTATTTTTAAGCTATGGCAGTAATATTGAAAACAAAATGCACTTGATGTCACATATCCATTCTACAGTAAGCTTGTCCTGTTATAGCCTACTGCAACAATACCCTCATTTCGACATGTAGCAACACCACATGACTATCACCTGCCTTTCTCTATGTGTTTATATACATGCGAGACGAGACCTACCTGTACGGGCAGAGATGAAGCCCAGTGCAAAAGGTGTTGTGTCTCCCAGCTGAACAGACACATTGACATTGGACACAGAGGAGCTGATCATCACAGGGGCATCCAGGTGGGGGAAGCGCCTAAGGAGCAGGAAGGTATGCAAATACGCTAATGGACTACACAACACAACATCATCATATACAAACACGATACAGGATGAGTGATGCACAAACACAAAATGTGGATGAAAGAGACAAAATATGAACGGGATTAAAATATTAAAAATACGACTGTCAAATGACCCAGGATCCAATACATCACACAGAGGTGAGCTCTTTGCTCCACTTTACTATACATGTAAGATCAATGCTTGAATGTGATTATCTTAAAGAAAATACAAATTTTAGATACAGTAGAACAAAAATAACTTGTTGTATTTCAATATTTTTGTCAAAACAGTCCTATAGTCCAATATTAAAGTTTAATAAGCTACCATACAGGGAGCTGAACCTGATGTTAGCAGTAACTAATAAGTAATCAAGACACTCATTAGTTAGCCTTTCCCTACTATGACTTGCCTTTTTCTATGTGCCGCTTTCCTGTGAATGAGCTGTTCCCATGGAAATAGGTCCAACCAATGGGAGAACTCCTGATGACGGTAGTGAATGATGCACGTGTTGACTGTGATTGACCCCGAGATGTCTATTGATGTAACCTAGAGGCACAAAAATCACAAAAGTGACCAAATCAAAACATGTTAAATATGAGTCTTCGATTTAAGAGGCTTTGCTGATGCAACGTAACCATCAGGACACCTACTAATCATTAGCCTAAGTTACCTGCAGGTCAGTCTTAAGGGTGTTCAGGCAAAGGATCCTTTGCCTGCTTTGAGAGAGGAGGAGTCCATCTGTCAATAAAAAAGGAAAACATGTTATTCATATATTCTGCCACCCTGCACCCCACCTAGAAGCATCCCCCTCCTTTAGCATTGCGTGTTGCATCCAGCTGTCCACTCACCTTCTAGAAGGAGCTTCAGGCTGCTCTGGGGGAAGCTCAGCTCAGGAGTGAAACGCTGGAGGGGAAGCTGCTCATTCTCACGTCCATAGCAAACCATTAGAGACTTCAGAGTCCAATTCAAGTGTCTGCACGGTTTGGAGGAAATGTATAAGGAATCAAGAATTAATCATCTTATTTCTTAAAACATGCAAAACAACTGCTACATGCGGAATACATGCGGCTCAATGTGAGATGTTGGCTCACCTTTTCTGGCTGTGCATGGACAGAGTTACATTGGTATTCTCAAATTCCACATTGACCTTCTGGGGAATCAGCTGATGAAATTGTTCCACAGCCTCAGTTTGGATGAACTCAATGTTTTCACATTCTGAAGAGGAAGTAATATATTTAGAAATGTCTAACACTTTGTATACATAGCATTTAACAAAAATGTTTTTTAAAAAGTGCCCAAATTCAATACAGGTTTCATCAATGACGATGAAAAAAAACAAAAAAAGCAAATAAGGAGCAATTACAGAGGATGTCTAACAATAATAAATTTAATAATACTGGATTAAGAGGTGGGTGTTTTCAATTACTTTAAAAGGTATAATAGGTAAGATTTCTTACCTCAGTAGTGGCGAGCGAAAAGCGAAATGTGGAGTACGGAAGACCGTTTGCCCGGTGTCGCTCGGGGGACGGTGTGAAGCCGATAACGGTCCCCGTCGCCCCGTGGTCTGGTCTCTACTTCTCAAGTCGTGTTTCCGGGTTGTTTGGGAATGCAAGTCGACAGGCAGGTAAGCCATCCAATCATTTCATTCCGATCGAATGGATCATCTAATCATTTAATTCAAGCTGAAGGTCAGGTTGACAGTCTGTCCAATCATTTCATTCGGTCCAAATGAAATGATTAGACAGACTTATTACAGTATTGCGACCGCTACAGACACTGGATGTTTTTCAAAAAAAAATTCAGAGCGCTTGATTTATTGATTGCTGTCGGGCTATAAAGACAATTTCAACAAATATAACCAAAAATGCTTCTAAAAAATTACCTACCATACCTTTAATGTGCTAGTACATTTTGTAAAAGTATCCTCTAGTTCTACTGTGTAACACTTTTTAGCTGCACGTAACTCAGTGTGTGTATATGAGGGAGGACAGGAAGGAGGCAGTTTTTGAATGGTTTAACTGTGGCCACAATAGAATGGCATCTGGGTAATTGTGGGGTACTGCTAAATAACTAGCAATACTACTATTCTCTCTTAATGCTTGGTTTACTGATGATCTAAAATATATTTTGAGCAGGAATATAGGAGTGTGCACACTGCTATTTCCCCTTTTGGTTTTCCATGAGTATCTATATTGGCATAACTGCCCTCCATAACTGCCTCTGTGCCTCTATATTCTCCATTCTAAAGCAATAAAAAAAAGTCCACTATTTCTCAAATGGTAGGTTATGACCTAAAAGTCAAGACCTGCATATGTATACCAGTAACAAGAAAAATAGGATTTCCATTTTAAAATAGGTAACACCACCTGACCCAAATTTACACTACCTGCTATTTTAGGACCATTGTAAACTTCCAATATGGTTTAGTGTTATTTTTTTTATGACCGATAAAACCTGTTATTGGTCATTGAGCCTGGAGACATTTCCAGCACTTGATGACAGAGGTCACCTGAGCTCTTGGATATGACCTTGTCCTCATTCCCTTGCTTGTTTATCTTCTTGTCTGAGGTTAGAGTAACAGCTAAAAATGTCACAGATAATGGAATACTTCCAGGTTCCAAACATAACAAACATAAGAGGACCATATAACCTCACATAAATATATATTGCGCTATTTAATAACTTAAAAAAAAAAAGAAGTAGTTTTGGTGCAAAACCAGTTGAAAACCATTGCTATTGCCCTCAGTGTAAACACTGTATACACTAGTTTCTACTAGTTAGTATGCTGATTATATCTACGTGGAGAGGACTGGGATTAACCTGGGCAATACTTGTTATATTGGGTGACAAAGGCCCATTCACACTCAATCCTGTAAAATCTAGATTAGGTAGTTAGTGAATGGTGCTGCTTGTGCATATTGGTCCTGTAGATTTATGACAGCGTAGCCTCATGTCCTCTAAAGTTAACCATTTGTGGGTTAGTACATCATTCTTTTAACATTTGAATTGGGCTTCCATATGGATGCTTGCCCTAGATTATGGTACAAGGCATATCATATCATGTGTAATGGTAAATGCTATCACACCCCCAACAAATGGAGGGAATGATACAAACAGTTCTGAGACAAATGAAAAAGCCTTCTACCAAAAAAGAGCAAGGTTGGATTCAGGGGCATTAGGGACAAATTAAACACACATGAGACTGATAAGCAATCAAACCAATTTTGATCAACAGCAATTGCTCACCAGATGCATCGTGAATGTTCTTTGAGGGAGATGGAGGCAGCACAGGTTGGCTGAGGAACAGGCCCTCATGCAGCTCTGCTAGAAGTGTTTTCACACACAGGGACAGACAACCTGGCTTCATTTCTGGTAAGCTCACATCGCCAGAGAGCAACAGGCTCAGGGACACCTCAGCGAGACATGTGTCCTAGATATAAGAGCATGTTAGGCAGACACCTTCAATCACAAGTTGCCATTTAAGTGAAAATGATTTCACACCCTGTTGAAACTCACCAATAGGCTGCTTTTAAGCACTTTGCTGCTCAGCTGCCCAATTGAAAAGTCCCAAGCCAACCTGTAATGAATGTTTGTTTGTTTTTAAATAACTTTGCAGGGTGCTCCTTAATCTAACAATTATAATCAGATTAATGGTGGTGGATAGAAAGACATGGGTGAGGACTGTGTATTTACCTTTTACTCTGGTGGTCAAGTAACAAGGTGATGCCTGTGATAGTCATGTGCCATAGAGACTCTGACAGGGATAGGTTCAGAACCATCACATTGATTGAATTTATGTGGAACGACAGCAGCTGAGAACACAAGACAGAAAGTGAGATGTTGCCTAGAAATCCGTTTAACAATGAGCATCGACTTCTGTAAGGCTCCATACCTGTGACAGAATCCGTAGAGCTGTGGGGTTAATTGAAATCTTCCCTGAATTTTTTCCATGGCTCTTCTTCACCAGAGGTCTCAGTGGTGCTTGCAAGTCAAACCTAACTCTGGTTTCACCAACACACAATGCCAGGTACCTCCTGAGATATAAACATGTAGTAAATGTATGTCAGTGAAGGACTTATTAGCTATGTTACACACAGAAAGGCAATGCATCTATGTTGATCAAAATTATTTTTTAGAAAGCATGGTCTTGGTAGGTGTTTTTGTTTTTATCTCAAAACAACTTACGGCAAATCCTGGTTTAAAAGTTTACTTGAAATCCATATTCTGTCAATTTCCTGTGGTAAAGAATAATTAGTGTCAAAGTTCATAAATTGACATCAAGTCAAATATATGTGTCCATAATATATAATGGACAGTGGACAATAGAGACACTACAAATGAATGAGCCAGACATGTACATCTGACAGAAGAGTAGCTGCAATACATAAATGTCACATAAACAAAGCCTGAGCCGTGACGTACCACAGTACGCTGGGGATGAAACTGGATACTAATTCCTCGGACTGAGAACAGCCCTACTGATTTGATCTTCAGCTCAGCATTCAGTGCATTCTGGAAGAATCGCACAGCCAAAGTGCATATGAACCACCTATAAGCAAAAGACAATAGAATATTGTGTCAAACTTTTGTTAAATCCTGTACTTCACCTAGTTAGGGCGACAACACGAGGACAAGGAACATCTTGGCTATATCTGACAGAATTATTCCATTTAACCTAATACTTTCCTATCTTGTATACATAACTGAGCTTGTTTGCTTGTCATATAGTGTGTCATATCCAGGGAAGTCATGCAGAAGTGGTCCTGTGCTGCTAATAGACTGACAAAATCTTTATTTGCACTTAAAGCCTTGTGATTATTTTATAACGTTAAAGTCACATGTATACAGCTTCAAGTTCAGACTTCAGAGGTAAACAAGAAAGAAGACATTTCCGTTAGAGGTGAAATGCAGTCTTAACATAAATAAAACTATATCCTCTCCTGGAAATTATGTGGATATAAACCACTAATTTCTTACCTGAAAACGAGGATAGATAATAGCGTTATTCCAAGCAGAAGAATTAGAAGGGAGGATATCAGCAAGAGAGACATTATGCCCCAACTTGTTCACACCCAATCCGTGGTCATGGGGCTGGCTGCTGTTCTCTGTGGTGTCAGATGCTGTCAGGGAGGAAAAGATTTGCGTCAACTGAGCACGAAAACATATTTTCCTCTTGGTGTGACCGGTTGCGAGAAAGCCATACGTGCCAGACACATTAACAGGGCTGTGTCTATCACTGGTTAACGTTGGCTATGCGAAATGACTGACGCTAGTAGTGTTTTTAAGCTAGCTAAACGGTAGCCTCACGAGACTCTCCAGCATACTGCAGTAGAGTCTCACTCGTTGCCCCCCAAAATCAGGAAAACGAAAATTCGCCGCCGACCCACTTATTCAAAAATGCACCAATCTCAAATAAAAAGTACTGCTGAGGAAGCCAGAGTTGTCTCAAAAGTGGGCGTGTTGGTTTTATGAAATATTCCGTAAATTTGAAGTAACGGGTCCATTTGTCTGCTCTATCACGGTTCTGCTTCGGTTTTCCGCGTATAAACTGCTGAACAGCGCCATCGCCGTTGCTAGGTGGTATTACATGTCACATAGAAATGAATGGGTTTTGTCGAACACGAGACAACGGCGATGGCGCTGGCGCTGTTGAGCAGTTTATACGCGGAAAACCGAAGCAGAACCGTGACCGAGCAGACAAATGGACCCGTTACTTCAAATTTACGGAATATTTCACAAAACCAAAAAACGCCCACTTTTGAGACACTTCCTGTGTCTTCCTCAGC
>CABFOP010038812.1:0-17337 GCA_900683385.1 Anoplogaster cornuta
GATATTTTGTATTTGTTTTGACGCAAATCATGAGTGGGTGGGGGGGGGCTGTCAGCAGTAACATGCTGTCTTTCCCCACCTACATCCCATTATAAGTATTCTGGTTAGAGAGAAATGTGTCCACTATGGATTTAGCTATTTACACACACACACACACACACACACACACACACACACACACACACACACCTCTGTGGGTTGGGTCCGACCGATGTTTGTTTTAATGAGTCACAGACTGATTTAGATCTGTGGGGGCATGTTGCACAGTGCACACCCACACAAACACAGGTGTGTAGCCAGGATACAAACAGGCCTGTGACAACACTGTTGAAATGCCAGGTTGAACCAACCAAGTTGTATTAGTGGGAAGGTGTGATATCCAAACCAATAATGTCAAGGAGAAAGTCTCATTAACTACCACATGGATGGACATCCTGACCTGTTCTGGTGGTACCAGCATCTGTCTCTCCTTTCTCCCCAGCCCATAATGCTGGGCTGATGGGTAACCACACCAACCTGGGACTGTTGGTATGCCAGTCACTAACAGCAGACCTGTCTGCTTGTCAAATGCCTTTCGTCCGATGCCCATCCATTTGCCTCTGCTGGCTGTGACCAGCCAGGCCTGAGACAAGAGGAAATGGAAAGCATACATTTTATATCAATGCTCCTCTCCCCTTGCTCTGTCAACCTCTTAGTACTTAATATATGTTGGCCTGCATGGGCCCAATCTTAGAAGGCATGAAATTGGAGCAGTCTATATCCAGAATGATGTAGCTTTTTACAGTACAGCATAGCGCAAGGTCACAACGAGCAACCTTGAGAAGCACAAGCCTGAAGTTTCCTTAAGTATGGGACAGACACGAACTAGTTAAATTTGAGGAAGTTTTATAATAGTCTAGCATAGGCCTGTGAAGGCCAAACCACTCAGCAAGCTCTGGGAGGAAAAGAGAGCAGTGAATCCCCCAAACCCAGAGTTTCTCAGATCTGCGTCCTGACACTTAGTGCCTTAGTTTACATTCAGGAGAGAGAATGAAAAGCTAGCAGTTACACGTTACATCTGAGCTGAGGGGGAGGCGAACACTGCAAACAAGACGTGCACTACTGTGCTGGAATGGACAAACACGCACATGGACACACACACTTTCAAGAAAATGAAAGATGGTTAGTGCTGTGCTGTGTCTTGAGTTGAAGAACCGATGCAGTGTTTGTGCCCTTTGCCATGACTGCGTCAATACCATAGCTTTGTTTGTCCACTGTAAAGGTGTCCAAATACCAGCCAATGCAAGCAAGTGTTCTTCAACTGCCCACTGGTCTGGAATCGAACTGGACAATCGGGAGGATTAGCATGGGTATGATTCAGTAATTCGACAAAGATGTGACTGAGAGGCAACATGGAAGTGGCCGTAGCCTGTTTATAAACCTCCAGACTGGTCTTATTTATGGTCCTGCGGGCTTCAGAATTCCAGTAGGTTATCCAGTTCCCCACCAAACGCTCCTTTACTGGCAGTGCCCGGGGTAAATCGTTCAAGTCTGTCCGAGCAGAGCAGGTGGCTTACCCTGAATGACTGTGTGGAACAAAAGGCCACAGACACTACACGCTTTCACCAGCGCAGTGGAGAGTGATTTGAAGAGATGTTTGGTATTCAGCTCATACCCAGCGGCACTTGTACACAGATATTGTAACATTCGGAAACAAATCCGCCTGTATTGGACTGTCAGCTCACTTAATGTGCAACACCTCTCTGAGTTATTGGACATTTTTGAGATTTCTTCTCTGCTATGCATCCCCCCCCCCTCCCCAGAGTGGTTAGTCAACTCTTTGGGTGGAGACGTGAGATTATAGACCCACTGACTTCACTCTGACCCCTGCGGTTTCAGAATAGGTCCAAAGGCCGACTGGGAGAGCGAGAGAGAGAGAGAGAGAGAGAGAGAGAGAGAGATGGATAGGCAGTTCAAAGTGAGAGGGAAAGAAACAGCACCAGACAGAGATGGTGTTGATTGGTCGAACCTCCCAACTTATTATGAAACACACCACTACGCCATTCTGTCTTCCAGCTCTGTTAGACCACAGAAGAACCATCGCTCTTTAACAGGTTCAGGTTAGCCGGCCTGGTTTCCTCTGCCCCGCCTCGCTCTCTTTCCAGCTCCCCTCCCTCCCTCTCTCTCTCCACACTGAAATGTGAGCGGGTTCCTGCGAGAGCGCTCGTTAAGCCCCAGTGTATGAACTGGCACCGAGTTAAGACGGTTCTGTTCTTTCAGCCTTTTTAGTCAGACAAGCGGGACTCGAGTGATCCGCGGGCCACCCAACACCGGCCTTCCCCCCGTCGAGCTGAGGCCCGCCAGGTAAAGAAACACACACCGCCCATAACACAGAAAGGCTACGCGGCGCAGATCCCGCGCATGTGCGAGTGGTTTCGTACCGTTGCATGTTCACACTGTAGCCACGTTCACACACACACGTATAGATGCACACATACCCACAGCTTTATGAAAACCGTATGGCTGACAGCTCTGTTTCCATAGTTCTTCCATAAATCCACACCCCCTTCCTGCCTTCTTTTTGATGACTAATCGGTAGCTTACTAAGTGCTCCCGCCTCAGCAATGTCTCGGTTGTACTTCCATGTGTTGAATGTTTTTATAGATCTCCCCCCCCACCCGCCACCACCCCCATCTCTTTAATCTGAAATCTCAATGTAGTTCCCGATTTCTGCCTCACTGGCCCTCTTAAGTCCGACTCCGAGAACGATTCCTTTTGAACTCAGTCAAGGAGGGAGATTCCCATGAGCCCCCGGGCTGCAACGCAAGGTCAGGAACTGGCAGTTAAATTGTAGGTTACGGGGGTCAGTGGCCGGTTACTCCTGAGATGTGTGTTGTAACTGCTACCCAGGGGAGGGGAAGACATTATTACTCTCTTAGCATATATAATATCATTATTAGGCTGTACTTGAGAGGCGTCGTCGCTGACCTACAGCAGGAAGACGGGAGGAAGAACAGGCATAGGGCCGGTGAAATTATGTTCCTCTCCCATTCATGTGTGAGCCAGACTTCCATCTGGCCTCCAGACTTGTGGTGTGTGTGTGTGTGTGTGTTGTGATGACCGTCGTCCAATGTGTGTGTCCTCATTTGCTATGTAGTTAGGGAAACAAACAAGTGGTGCAGCAAAGCTCTTGGAAAGCGTGAATGGATTCCTGCCTCGTTGCTTCCTTCTGAACCATCGGTTTTCTTTCCGTGTGCTTTATTTCTTACCTTTCCTCTTAAGGTGATACTCCATTAACTTCACCACTGCCCTGGGCCCCTTCACTGCCCCCCCTCTCTCTCCCAGAACTGGGTACCGCTGAATGACTCTCTTTCATAAGATTCATTACACGGTCAAGAGAGCCATAAATAGCCAAGTAGTTTCCTTAGAAACCAGAGTGGAAGTTTTTCCTTTGTCTCCGGACGTCTTCGCACGAGACAACAGCTCCAGATGAGTAAGCTGTGTCATGAGCTTCTGCTGTGAGATGAGTAAGGTGGCTAGTCTGAAGCTCTCAATGGGAGGCCAGTGGGAGAAAGTTCTCTCTGCACCCCTATTCATCATCTCCTCTCTTGGGTTGAGTTTACTTTCAGGTTATTTTCAGGGATGTGATTTATTTCTCCTGCCTTTTGTGCATCTGATCACTTACCCAGTCAGTTTGCCTGGTTAGTTTTGACCTGTCTCTGTCTGGTCACCGTGTTGCATAAGCCTACTACACCTGACACCGACTCCCTTTTGTCTGCTTTGTGTTCTCCTCTCTCTCTTTGCCTGTCTGTGGCTCTGTTCCAGCGTGTGACACCGAGAAGCCCCCAGGACTGGAGAGACAGTGTGGGGAGGCGGTGAACGAAGGCCGCCTCACATTGGTCATAAACAAGGCCATTAGAGGCCAATTTAAAATAATGGAGCGCTAATGAAAACAAGTTGGCCCCTGCCCTCAGAATTCCACACTCCCATAATGCGTCACTCCCTCTGCTGCGCACCGCAACGCTGGGGACCGGGTCTTCAGTAAACGGCGACTTGGTATTGGCCACTTGGTCAACGTGGCCGATGCCGTTGCTGCTCCATCTGGAAGAACGTCTGAGATGCGTTGGCCTGGTAGTGGTACGGGGGCAGACCAGACAGACACCCTCCCACTTGGCAGCGGTGCCCTCTGCTTGTTCCCCACCCCCTGCAGAGCTCCATATGGGAGTGGAGACTTGTCTGGCACGGAGACGTGGGGGGTTAAGGTCTGTGTCTGCTGTGGTTACATGCAACACTTGCAGCACTGCTGACAGGGCAAAAGTTACCTTTAGCCTTCACGCAACAGCTGCCAAGAGAAGCGTCACGTTGATTCACATTGCAGGTTCATAATTTATCGTGATTACATCAGACCAGATGGTTCTCTGAACTACATTTACAGCATGCCAGCTACACAACTTCTTCAATTATTTGTTATTCTCTAGCAAACATTGTTGTGCATGCATGCGTTGTGTTTTGTGCCCGTCTGCTCACTGGATGTTGACATTTGGCTGTGCTGTAGAGCAGATCACTTGTGTAATTCAGTAATGATCCCGTCCTGTGGAAGAGCACTCTGTTACAGCCAAATCCCTTTAGCACTCAGGTCTAATTGCAGTATCTGCAGTAAAGGAGGAATCACACACACCAGCTGATGCTCTGTACACTGGGCCAGATATCTTTCTCTATCTTTCTCTCACACGGGCACACACTGTGAGGGCACGAGTCCACTCGACTGCAGTGTTCAAAAGTACAAATATAATGATGAAGGTGAAATAAATTGTGTTCACCTTCACCCAGGGTGTAATGTGGAAACTGATTTCAGCAGAGGACTTTGTTCCAGCTAGCTAATTGATCACTTGTTTTCAGTAATGATTTACCTACACTTATAAGATGTTTTTGTTCAAGTAGGCTATTATATAATTGATAATTGTGAGCAATGTATATTATTTGCCTGATGTGCATTTTTGGATTTATCAAATAAATCATTTTGTTGTACTATTTCTGAATCCATTTCTGGTTCAGCGCATGCTCATATAGCCATGTTGGTGTATAAAATACACGTTACTGCCCTATTCAATAATGGAGCCCAATTTCAGAGGTCAGTGTTGTGAGACAGGACAGTACGTTGATCACTGATGTTAAACACAGTTACACTGCTTAACTTACTTCCCAATTAATCGCACCACTGCAGTCATTTGGCCGAGCATTAGCTAGTGTCAGTTGGTTTGGCTGTCTGTGAAATAAGTTTTACCGGTCTGTTAATAATAGGCACTGACTAATGACACACCAGCTTCTTGTGGAAAGAGGCTGTGAAAGGAGCTACCGACACCTTATCATCACTGTGGCATTCTGTCATGTTGTGAGATCCTTCAATTTTCTGTTTTCCATTTTTAGTTTCTTGTGGAAGGAAGTAACAGGAAAAAAATTCTACTGTTGCGATCGCATATTTGACATCAACAGATTATTTTTCAACAACTAATGTTTACAAACTAGTTTATGGAATGCGGTGGATATCAGAGGTGACAAGTGCCTTTTAATCTTTGTTATGATTTTACAAATTGGATCATGGACTTTTGTTTTGTGTTGTGAATTAAGCACATTGGATTTTCACAGTTTACACAGTCTCATAATAGCAAAATATATATATATTTTTTAGTTTTTTAGTTTTCTGTGTAGCACTTGGTAGCCTTGTTATAAGACCTCAATAATAAACCTGCCTTGAAACCAAGAATTATTTGCATTTAACGATAAATTGCCTAAAAGTAATGTGTATATAGTGGAAAAAAGAATTGTCTTCTATTTTAGAATAATTCAGAAGTGTTTGCTTGTGTTCATCAACTTTAGTGTCAACCTTTGCCTATTTATTGATACTCTGGCTCTTCCACGTAGTCAGCTGGTGGTGTAAGCGGTTGCTGCTGCTGTGCGTAATCGTTCACTTAAGAGGCTATAAGTCATTAGATGTGGCCTGCAGACTCTCATTAGAGGGGTAACTGTCTGATGCAGCTACCTGACAGTGAATAATGTTGCCGTATTATTACTTCCATAAACTTTCACTGCAGATGGAGAGAACGGTTGGAGAGGTGAAGAGGGGGAAAAAATTGCGCTTGCTCTTCCTCTGACCGGAAATAAAGTCTAGAACGAGGCTTTTCCTGTGGCTCATCGACTCATGCAGGGAAGATGTGCCCTAATGCAGTCTCTCCTTGCCCCTGGGGAGGGGTTAAAAGCCATAAAGGCACAGAGAAGCTGTGTGTGTGTATGTGTATGTGTGTGTGTGTGTGTGTGTGTGTGTGTGTGTGTGTGTGTGTGTACGCTGTTCCCAGCGGCCTGAAAAGAGACTAGTTTGTAGCATTTATGTGGGATTGGGTCTTCCTCCCTCTTCTATACAGTGCTGTTAGAAACACAACCCCCCCCCTCTGAGTCCAGATGGGATGTTTGGACAGGACCGGAGCCTGGATGGTGCTCCTTTATGTCGGTCCGCTGCAGACACATCAGCACAGTCTCCATGGCTGCAAACCGGATATTACCCCATTACCCCCACCCCACCCACCAACCACCCCTAGTTATGGTCTCATTCTTGCACACTCACACCACCTCTTCCATTCAGAGGTACCTACAGTCTCTCGCCCTCTTTCTCTCTCTCTCTCTCTCTCTCTCTCTCTCTCTCTCTCTGTCTCGCCCTCTTTCTTTTTTCTCTCTCTTTTCCCCTCTCCCCCTCTCACGATGTTAAGCCGAGTGAAACATGGAAATGTAAATCTGCTGACAACCCCTCTTTTGTGAGGCCAGTATAGGGATATCAGGAACCAATAGTGTAGTAAGCTAGTGTACAGTACTACTTGGTCTGGACTGAGCATGTTCTGTATTGTTGACCAGAACAGTGTTCATTGACAAATGACAAATTGTTAAGCAGACGGCCATTGACATACACTGTACAAAATATTAGGTCTGCCTGCCTAATGTTTAGGTGCACTACTTTTTGCACAATCCATGTGGCTTTTAATGGTTAACATCTAAAGTTCCCCATCATAGGAAATCAATAGTGAAATCATCGCTTTCACTTAATCTCACCTAGTCAGTCTAGTTCATAGAAAGAGCAAATTGTCCTAATATTTTGTACACTGTGTACAAACAAGGAACTGTGTGGTTTGCTAGTGCAAGTGGACCAACATTTCATATCTGCCATGTAATTACAGCCTATTGGTTTTGTGCAGCTTGAACCTGTTCTGTCATTTGAAACAAAAATGGCAGAGCTTCCACTTGATTTGTGTTTCCATCACAATGTGCCTATTTTCCTGTGAAAGGAGGCCCAGTTCTGGTGCAGCGTGCTCAGTGGGCGTTTCAATGCCCCTCCCGCTCCTCTCTCCCAGGTTGGACCAGCAGAACCAGAGACCGATCGGCTCTGTGCTCCAGGCTGTGTGATTCTGTGCAGCGGAGTAATGTCACCCTGGCTCACCATCACAGCTCATTCTGTACTTTTATTCTCCTCTGAGCCTTTAAACGCTTCATTAGCCTTTAACAGGACTGCAGAGCCTGCGCTAAACCCAGTTTTAACCCCTTTCTCTCTGGCTCACACTCCCTGTCTGACACCATCCACCAGTTCCTAGCTTACTTTTCTCTTTGTGTTGCCTTACCAAACTGTCTGTATTCCTTGCTCCCTCCCCAGTGTTTAGCTACAGTCACTGTTGGTAGTGATTGTGATTCTGAGCACTGCAAAGGATGTCTAACAGCGATGGGAGAAATGGGGGGGGCTGGTTTGGACTGAAGCCCTCCTCATGGACACCCACCCTGAATGGAGCTCATTGACGGTCCCCTCTCCTACTGCTCTCCCCCTACTCCCTGTCCCTCTTTCCCTAGATTGTCACCCCTGAATGGGCCTTTCAGGGCTCTAGGCTAGCAGGCCGAGGCACAAAACCTTCCTCTGGGAGATAAAGGGACAGGGCCCTGGACCTTTAGAAGGCATTAGTCGACTAGTGAGAGCCAGCCAAGCTCATCATACTGCCACTGTGAGCCTGCAACATAGACTTTTTCACTCTTGAGGCACAAACAAGACACTTTGCTGCCTTTCAGTCACACACTTACAGATTAGCTTTTTCTTTTTGCTTTGTAGCTGTCTGTAAGTGTTACTATGCCTTCTGTGCATAATAACAAGCATAGTCCCTCTCTCTCAATCTCTGTTTTCAGGGTGTACCCCAGCTCCCCTGCGCCAAGGCCCTTTACAACTATGACGGCAAGGAACAAGGAGACCTCAAGTTCAGCAAGGGTGACATCATCATCCTGCGCCGGCAAGTGGACGAGAACTGGTACCACGGGGAGATGGGTGGAGTCCACGGTTTCTTCCCCACCAACTTTGTCCAGATCATCAAGCCCCTGCCTCAGCCGCCCCCTCAGTGCAAAGCTCTCTATGACTTTGAGCTCAAAGACAAGGAGGCAGACAAGGACTGCCTGCCCTTCTCCAAGGTGAGACGCGGCAGCGCTCTGCCACGTGGTCGCTGAAGCTAAAAAATACTTTAATTACAGTGACACTCTCTCCTCCAAGCATTCATTTTCTCAAGTTATGAGTGTGCTAGAATGTAAGGGTTGTTAACTGAAAGGCCCAGAGACATGGTTCCTCATGAGCAGCTGTAATTAGGCTGGGCAGTATGGATGCCATGCATAAGATATGTACAGCTCAAAACTAAAGTAATTGAGTGTTTTCATCTATACAACTCTTTGAGGGCCATACTTTGATGTTTTTGCATTTTGTCATCTGCTGTTCTGCCACATGAGCATAAATGAAACGGGAACATGCTTACTTAGCAGTTTTCCAAAACAGAATCCAATACATTAGGCCTCATTGTTTTACTCTTGTCACGTACAGTACCCTTTAATAAAACATTGTCCCAGTCTCATTATTCCTGTTCCTAGAGCACGGGGAACTCTTAGTTAGCAGCATCCTTAATGAGGTCCTTTCCTGTAACAAAGCCTTTCTCTCTCTTGAATTTCAGGATGATATCCTGACTGTGATCCGCAGAGTGGATGAAAACTGGGCAGAGGGAATGTTGGGAGACAAAATTGGAATCTTTCCCATCTCCTATGTTGAGGTAAGCAAACCGCAGCTGGATTCTTTAACGTCAAAAGGTCTACAATGTGCCGCAGGAAGAGCAGGAAAGTGCTGAGTTTCTCTGGATTTAGTCTTTTTTTTTCTTTACATGTTATCTTGTAAAATTTTCATGATAGTTCTCTTCACCTTTTGAAATGCACATTTTCAGAGAAGCACTGAACATGTTGATGTTCTGTCTTTAATGTTAAAGGCAGTTACAGTCTGAGCTGCACGAGTCTCACTTAAAAAACATTAGCATTAATCCACATAAATCTTTGTCAAATTTTTTCACTGACGAGCTGATTGTGACACAATGCCTCACCATTGTTATGAGTGTGAAAAACAAGCTGAAAATATCTCATCTGGGAAAACCTATTTGGCCCATGAAAAGAATCTCAGAATAGCACTTCAATCTTGAATAAAGTAGTGGCTTGTAGCAACACAGGAGTGGGTGGACGTTAGGCTGAAGTAGAGCATTTTCTTTTAAAGACAATTTTCTTTATTCCTTTTCTCTGTATTCTATCCTGGTGACAATAACATATTCACATTTAATATCCTGAGGCAGAGTGTTTTACAGAAACTGGATGCAGGCATGCCTGCATTTCCCAGGCTATAAATTGTCTATGTTTTCTCTGTGGGGAGCCACTGGAGCAGAATAGAACAGAATATTTTGTTCTTCTCTGTGCAGACTGTATAAAGTCGTGTTCGAGTTTCATAAACAAATAAACACAATCAGACACATAGCATATACAATTATTCTTGTGGTACAGTACAAGAATAATTTTCTATCTAGTTCAACGTTTTGTCACAGAGCCAATAGCTTTTTATTGCCTTAATTATTGCCAGTAATTTAAATGAGGTTACAGATCAGGACCTGATTCTGTTTGTTCATAATCCTGATGTCTGATTTAGTGTGCTGATGTGTTAATGATGAACCTGGCTCAGCACAGGCTTTCTGCTTGATTGGTGTGAAATGCTTTGCTTTTATGACCTAAATAGAGACCTGCTTCGGGGAATGTGTGACAGCGAGTGAGAGCTCCCTGTTATTAGCTAAAACCTTTTACTGTTCCGCCTTTGATTCTTGTCTTTCATGAAAGGGTTAGAAAGGCTGCAGTTTATTGGCTGTCTTAAAGCCATCCACTCCCTCAGAGCCAGAGGTCCACTGTACAGCTCGGATAGATCATTCTCCTGCTCATATCTACAGACTAGAAAAAAGACAGAGGTGCTCCACCTCAAAACCAGCTTCATTTTGGAGAGTGACAGCTTTCATTACCATCTGTTATTCCCACCTTCCTACTCTCTCTCTCTCTGCCCTCTTCCCCTCGTTCTCTCCCCCAGTTCAACTCGGCGGCTCGTCAGCTTATTGAGTTGGACAAGCCATCGGACACCAATGGGGACTCCAGTGAGGGGGCCTCCTCAGGGCCCCAGAGCAATGGTGCCCAGCGGGTGGGGGAGAAGAAGAACAGCAAGAAACGCCATTCCTTCACCTCCCTCACCATGTCACACAAACCCTCTCTAGCTCCCCCCCCTCAGCGCCACTCTATGGAGATTAGCGGGCCAGTCCTCATCAGTTCCAGCAACCCCACGGCCGCTGCCCGCATTGGAGAGATCAGCGGGGGGCTCTCCTGCAGCGCTCCTTCACAGGTGAGATACTCCACGGTTAGGGAGTGAGCGAGGGAGTGCTGCTGCTGCATTGCAGGTCCCTCGCTCTAGATCTGGTACATACTGAGCTGTCTAAAGGCAGAAAAGGTAATTTGTGGAAACGCAGGCTATGATGAATAGGCTCCATTTAGCCAGAGCTGTAACTGTTATTTTGTCCTTGGTAGTGTTTTCTTTTACAATTTATTGCAGTACCTAAACCAATGTGCTACCTTACATACAAAACACACCACTGTGTTGCACACTGACTGTAGGATAACTGTAGGTCTCTGTAAATTCCATCTAGCATGCACGCCTTAGTATTCTTTTAATTCAATATATGGGATGAGATGTTCCTCTCTTAACCAGCTGACTTGTCAACTTCCTGTTCAGTGTCAAAGTACGCAACGCAACCATGAAAGAATAATCAAACACAGACAATCATGCAAGTGGAAAACAACGACCACGTTCAACACTTTTGTTTTCACAAGATGTTTGTTTCTTATGAAAGATTCCCTCTGTCAGCAATTACCCCGACTTCCCTCTCCCCCATCATACCGAACAGGCCATTGCTCCGTCCAAGCGTTTGAAATCATGGATGCGTGACTCCACTCGCCCGCAAAAAAGACTCCAGCTTAGCCCCCAAGGTTTCCACAGCAACCCTGGAATGGCAGCAACTCCCAGCTGCTGTGTGGTTGCCAGGCGCTGGAGAGCGGCTGTGGCCGGGCGCTAGACAGCCAGAACGACAGACGTGCAGACAGACAGGACAGATAACCTGTCCTGCTGATTAGTCACAGTCTCAGGCTCTCTGTCACACACTGTGAAAACCTTTTTTCACTTTCTCTGAAGCTGATAAAAGAACATTCAAAATACATTTTATGTATCTAAGTTAAAATTATCTAGTTCATTTTTGGTGAAAGTTCAACGATCACTAATAAATAGTGAATTAATTATTCTATAATATTTCTTAATGAATGAATGGTTAAGTAACAACTACTGTAATTGAAGATTAGTTAATTTCCTACATTGTTTATTAATAGTAAATTATATAATGTACATATTTAATCATTGATTAATAATTATAAATAGGTTAATCATTTATTTATCACTTAAGAATTAAATCAATGATTTGTGATCGCCTTAGATAATGTTTTTAATTATTCATAAAATATAAATAAGCCTTTCATGGACGGTTAATATGTGGTTTATAAAACAGAAATTAATGTTATCTTTGCATTTATTACAAAGTTGCAAAAATAGCTATTAGTAAACAGTGTAGCTAATTAATCAATTAGTTGTTAACCATTAAATTATGTTTAATAAATATTAAATAGTGATAAAGTCACCATTAATTAGTTAGTATAAAGTGTTACCAAATTCTAGTGATGGCACTATATGATCCCTGGCGTATCATTGCCTTGTACGTTTGTTGGCATGTGCACATTTTAGAAAGTGTCTTTCTTTGTGTTTTCTAAACCAGCTTTGAAGTGCCGATGGTTTTCTGATCTTTGGAGCCAGTTCTCATAAATACTAGCACCCTCATACTGACACTGTTGTGTCACTCCCATACTCTGGGAGCTTGTAGTTAAAGCTGCAGAATTTTGTTCTGAGCTGTAATCCTATTTTTTCTATTGTTTTCACTTTTTTCTGCAAGTTGTTTGTGCCCTTGAATGCCCGTTTCACATTTTCTCACCATATTGGATTGGAACCCATCTCAGACAAGCGTATTCACGCGTATTCACAGAAGCTCCTGGGAATCAATAACCTTTTTAAAAGAAGAGGAGCCATTCACAAACTGCTTTCATCCATATGTGTGTATGTGTTTGTTTGTGAGAGGGTGAGAGATAGAAAAGTGGGTCTCAAAGCTCTATTTTCTTTTTTAAAACCCACACCTTTTCATGTAGAACTGATTCATCATTCATTAAAGACCTCTGTCCATGGGGAAGATGTAATTGTGTCTTTAAAGACTCCAAACTTGGCCTTTCTCTGCAAATTATTAACAAGATACTATCAGCATTATAAAACTGCTATTCACACCTGTAAGGTGATCCTCCCTGGTGACAACAGTTGGGGCTAGTAATATGATTTATTTACAGATCACTGTGCTTGATATAAACACAAAAGAGGGGCTACCCAGGCACTGTATGCCTGGCGTGGCCTCACTTCTCTCTCCCCTTCTTGTCTCTATTCATCTCTTCTCCCTTCAGTGTACAGAGAAAAACAACAAAGGTAGTTGCAGTTGTTGTTGCGGTAGTTTTGTAGTATTGTCCCCTCCATCTTTTTGATCTTTAAAAAAAAAAAACTTTACTTTGGTGTTTTTTGTATTTTATCCTGTATAGTTTTATAATATTTATATTATATTACCTTTTATTCATCATACTGTACATTCTGTATTCCATTTAATTGCTGCTGTGACACCTGAATTTATCTATCTACTGTATCTATCTATCTATCTATCTATCTATCTATTGTTGTAGTGTAGGGGGCTAATGAGTCTATCTTGGAAATGAGCATGCCCTCTGTCTGCCAATTGTTAAGAGAGAAAGAGGGTGGCTGTTGAAAGTATTGTACATGTATCCTCATGAAACGTGTTAGTTCTTCCACATGGTGTAACAAGCTTGCACTGTGCCACACGGTTGCTGTGATTAACGTGGTATACAGTGTATGCATACATACAGGTCTTCCAGGCAGCTCATGTACTGGCATTGTTACTTTATTTGCCTTCCCTATGGAAGCCGTGTAGATTGAATCTGAGGTTGGCCTGCTTCCTGTAATGGTTCACCTTGAGAGGCGGCACTGTCTGGGGCAGTCATGCACGGAGAGAGACCACAGGGTACAGGGAGATATTGTGTGTCCAACAGTATGGCCTTGTTACCAGGACACCACCATGACTCAGGTAACACGTGGACTCCATTGGCTTCTCTTTCTCCTGGATAGAGAAGTCACCTTTCTTCACTTGCCCAATGAAATTGCCGGCTGAGTGGTCACCTGATTTCAATCTGCCAATGAGATCATCAGAATGCTAAAATGGTTATGGCTTACTCACCAGGATACAAAGCCACATGTGTGCATCGCTGTACTGAAAGGGAAATTTCCACACAATGTGGCCTGTTTAGAGTGGGAGAGTTTTTTTTTTTTTCAGATTAAAATGTGCTCTGTTGCACTTTAAAATAGGGCATCTAATTTCCCATCTGAGACTAGGACAGACACAATTAGCACAAGGGCAGATTTCCTTCATTCCAGCCTGAAGTCTGATGGATTGGAATAGGGCTGAATACTGTTGTGTTGTGTTCCAGCATGTTTTGTATTCCTCTGATCGAAGCGTGTCCACTACAGTGTATAGACTATGGTGACGGTATTTAATGGTTCACAATTCCCTTTCGTTGACAGGTACACATTTGCACAACTGGACTAATCGTGACTCCGCCCCCTAGCAGTCCTGTTACTACAGCAACGGTCTTCACATTTCCCTCAGAGACGAGCTACACATCTATCCCTGTGGTATGTGGAACCTTCTACAGAGTACAAACACCGTGCCAAAACAACAAAAGAAGTAAACACACAAAACCAAAAATAGTGTAGCAAAAATAGTGTAGCCTCTCTAAACACAATGGGGATGTTATTTTAGATTTTAAGGCTCAGAATGCCTTAGAATTTAAATTTATTCTTCAGACATTTGTCACGTTGTGTGTATCCGTGTGTTTCTTGTTAGCATTGTTAATTGTCAATTCATTATTTGACAGCATTAATAGCTGCAAGATGAATTTGGTGGGAATTGTGAATGCTGACATCTTTGGAGAAACTAAAGGGCTGACTAAACTAAACAAACTGCCTCATAATATAACATGTTGCTGCTGGAAAAAAAGAAATCTGTAAAACTGAAAATCCCTTCAACCTACACAAAACAGCAAGCTCACTTCCCGTGTGTGTGTGCGCGCGTGTGTGTGTGTGTGCATGCGCGTGTGTGTCTGTGTGTGTGTGTGTGTGTGTGTGTGTGTGTGTGTGTGTGTATATGCTCTGGTATGTGGTGCTTCTGAATGAGTAGGAATGTGTACACAATAGGTTGAGCTCTCCGCTTCACTTGGGAACTCTACATGATGTTTTTGTACAGATGATTTCTCTGGCCTGCAGGCAACCTAATTATCTCAGCTCAAGCGTCAGCACACACACATACACACACATACACACATACCACAGGGCTGTCTGAGTGCCCCTCTCCTCCCCCACTGTTTTATGGCAGCTATTGCTCTCTGCTGCTCAGTATTGGCAATGTTGAGTTGGAGTAGGCAGAGGAGGAGTTTGTGTATGTGTTTGTTTGTAATTGTATAGCAGTGTTGTTTTTGGCCGGTTTATGGTGACTTGACACTTAATTTTATACCTGCAACCTGAAAGGACAGAACAAGTGGACCAAAAGTGCACAGAGGTCACGATGAGGTTTGGATGCCCCGTTCCTCTGAGCCTCTTGGCAAAGCTTGAAATCTCTCGTGACGTTAAGAGACGTGCAACAAGAAGAATCTGCTTATAGTCGGTCTGTGGGTTGTTCTTAAGGGTGTCTGCAGACGTGTTTTTCATTTCATATGGTACCATTTAAATACTGCAGTGGATTTCACATTGAGCTATGTGGTCTCCTAGCAGCAAACAAACAAGCAGAGTGGAGAAGGAGATTCCCAGTTGAAGGGGGAAGTCGGGACTAGACCGGAGTTTCTGCCAAGCCATACTCTCCACTGGTGTCAGCAAGCAGGGTAGAATAAGCCAGATGACAGATGATCTCTCGCTCTCTTTCTCTCCTTCAGCACATAAACAGACCGGTTTCTCCACTTGCACTGAGTATTCACTGTTTTTTGGAGCCGATGTTGCTCCTTTTGCCCTGTTGCTATATATACGGACAGGAAGTAAATCATTAATTGTTGGGTAATTGTAATTTAATGTCTAATAATGTCTCTCATGTGATTTGCATTTCTCTTTTGGCCCTACAGGATGCTCTCCCACCTCCCCCGCCTCCTCCCCCACAATCCTCCGTCGTCGGAGCGGCATCTTGTTTGGCTGCCGGACAGAGACCCTCCCCCAGCATAAGCGACCAAAGTGGAAGACAAAGACCCACAGTGTGAGTTTACAGAAACAGCCTCGCACACACACAACACACAACGCGGGTCTTCTCGAATGCGTGGTCGAGACGTCCGAAACGCCCTCGCCTCTGAGCGAACCCAAGTCGGGCTGTCAAGAGCAGGGCTGCTGCGGAGTGTGAGAGCTCGTGCACAGGTGAAGGGGTCAACACCTGTGGGGGCGACAGTCTCCCGGGTCCCGTCGGAGACCCTCCCCACGACCCCTGACCCCTCACCCCTCTTCTCATCACTCCTCCGAGACACCCCGCACCACACCTGATAAGAATTAGATCCACTCCATGCCTGTTCTCGCTCAGTCGTCTTGCGTTTGCCCGTGCATGCATTTCAGACGGAGGCATTTATATCCCCTGTCCCCTGACAACATAGAAATCAGCATTACTGTGGAGAGATGACCCACATATTGCTGTGTCCTCTGGTGCTGCTTTTCTCTGGGTCTCTGCTGGAAGGTCTCAGAGGAGAGGATGACAGACTAAATCCAGAACGAACGGCAGGATGTACAAAATGTGAATCCACTTCTCTTTTTTTTTACCCAAGGGAGAGAAACAAACAAGCACTCTTGTCTGTGTGTGTGTTGTATTGTTCTGGTGTCTCGGTAAACCGCTACCCCTTATCTTATATCCGTTTACCGTCTGTTTCCGCGTCCAGCTATGTGGCCATGTTCCCCTATGCTCCCCGAAAGGAGGACGAGCTGGAGCTGAGGAAGGGGGAGATGTTCCTGGTGCTGGAGCGCTGTCAGGACGGCTGGTTCAAGGGCACCTCCATGCACACCGGCAAGATAGGAGTCTTCCCGGGGAACTACATGAGTCCGGTCAGCAGGTCAGTCGCTAACATGCACGTCAACATACGGGTCTGTTTGGTAGACACACAGACTTATCTCAGTTATTCCACTGATTCGGGTCTTTTTGCATTCCTCTTATATATTTCATTTCTGTAAGATGTTTACCAACACTTCAAATCCCCTGTTATACATTATATTGTTATTTCATATTTTCATTCAATGTGTATTCAAGTGTATTTTGTTTAATTTTATACAGGTAGTTTCAGCCAAGCATGCCGATTGGCCAGAGACACATTCCAGATAATTCCAGTACCCCTCTTGATTACTGCTGTTTTTTAAAACTCTTATTTATGTAACAATACATTTTCAGGTCAACTGAGTTTACAAGCTCAACTTTCTCTTTCATCGTTTGAAATGTTTGACTAAAGGTACAATCCGTCACCATTGAGTCATCCAGGAAATGAGTGTACTTTTTGGCTTTAAATTTCAAAAGCTCACATTAATAGAAAAGTAAATTCTAAATAAAACGTGTACTAGTCAAACAGGTCAATAGACTCTAGTAAATATTATTATTAAATGAAAACAGTAATTTTACTGGCTCAACAATGCACTGTATTGATGGTATTATTCATGGGCACAGTGTCATCGTCTCACCTCACGTCAGAGGTATAGCCCTAACCCCCTCCTCGCCTCCTCTTCCCTTAGGACCA